>WOXC01008795.1:42500-128688 GCA_011680675.1 Gymnobelideus leadbeateri | reverse complement strand
AATATTGCAAGAATTACTGAAATGTGACACAGAGACAAAATGTGAGCAAATGTCATTGGAAAAGTGGCACTGATAGATTTGCTGGATGCAGGGTCGCCACAAATGTTCAGTGGTAAAAATATTTGATATCTGCTGGGCAGTAAAGTGAAGCACAATAAAAAGAGGTAAGTCTGTAATGAGGAAGAAGAAATGCAAAATGTGAAGACAGGTATGGGAGAGGTGGGGGTGATGAGGGTGAGAGGAGGGTGGACATCGGTTCTTGGACCCCATCTGGAATAGACAAAAGTCCCTTTCAGAGAAGTTAATAGAACTAAGAAGTCTCATCACTCCAGCACTGTCTTTGTGACTTTGGGAAGACAGAAAGGAAACCTAGAAAAAATAGACTGAAGGTGAGGAAAAGGAATAGGGGGAGTCTGTTCAAAAGCCTTTTATAAAAATGAAATTATTGTGATTGTTTTTGCTAGAGGCAGGATTAGTATAAATTCCCCTGTCCTGTGAGCTGTTTCATTCATGGGACAATGTGGAAAGAGGAGCTAGGGACTGTGGTATATCCTACATACACAAACATACACATGAGATAATAAAACTTACACTACCTACCTCACAGTGGTGTTGTCAGGACCAAATGATATAATTTATTTAAAAAATAATAAAATTAAAATTATCAACACATGCATATGTTAACATACAAAGAAGAGAAAAAAAGTATTGCATATGAAACTGAACTTCTATATAGTTTTTAAAAGTGCATATTGAATTTACAATACAACACAATAAACATTTATTAAGTGCCTACTATGTGCACCTGTGCTAAGTAATAGGAATACAAAAAGAGGCAAAAGATAGTCCCTGCCTTCAAGGAGTTTATAATCTATTGCTAGCAAATATATACAGACAAGCTATATACAAGATAAATAGGAAATAATTAACAGGAGGAAGACAGAAATTAAGAGGGATTGGGGAAGGCTTCTTATAAGATATGGGATTTTATATGAACTTTATATGATATTTAAATTATTAAGTATGGAGTTGATATTCTACAAAGATAATGTTGGTGTTGGGGGAGGAGTGAGGCGAGTTAAGAAAGGAATGTATCCTTTGCAGCAAGAATTCCACTCAGTTCAACAAATATTATTGAAAAAAATATTTTTGTATCCTCAGCACCTACCACAATGTCTTACACTTAATATTGCTTAATAAAACAACCTAGTTCCTGTCCTCAAGAAGTTTATAATCTGAAAAGAGCACTGAGGCCTGCTGGAATCAGCTCCCAGGGCCCTCTGTTTAATTTTCTCTCTCTCTCTTTTTTTTTGCCTTTTGGAGGGCAATTGGGGTTAAGTAACTTGCCCAAGGTCACAGGGCTAGGTTTTTTTTTTGTTTGTGTGTGCCTTAAGTGTCTGAGGCTGGAGCCAAACTCAGATCCTTCTGATTTCAGGGCCTACGCTCTACTCACTGCGCCACCTAGCCGCCCCCCTCTGTTTAATTTTCAATGTGAACATTTACACTTCAAATCAGCAAAGCTCCAAATCAGGTCTTGATTTACTATTTTCTTGTTTATCTGGACTTAATAAAGTGATGGAGAAAATGTTAATAAATGCAGATTAAACTTAAAAGTGTGCTGTAAATTCATTTTTTTTCCTCCGAGGGAACAGTTGTTAAACATTTTCCAGCACATCTCTGGTATAAGATATTTAAATAATCTCTACACACACACACACACACACACACACACACACACACACACACACACACACACACACACGACTTGAGGGAGAATATGGTCAAGGCAAAAGAAAGATCCAGATAAAGTGCTAAGACAAATTTGCATAAGGGAAAATCCCTTTAATCTGGAGAATAGGGCTGACCAGGGAGGGCCCCTCCGGGTTGGTAGCACCTCAGTTTAGCTTTAAAGAAAGGGAAATTATTTTACCTATCGAAATGGAGGTGAGGAATGGGAGCCCATTCTGAGTAGGGAAGATGCACAAGCAAAGTAAGGATGGAAAGGACTGGACAAGAAGAAGGAGGGATGGATATTGAGTGATACAGTTTTACCAAAACCTAGAGAATGGGAAGATGAATGGTGTGAGATAAATCTGGGAAGATAGAATGATGCCAGATTTTGGAAGATCTTGAATGCCAGAATCCAAGTTTTAATTTTGCCAAGTAGGTAATAGAGAGCTATGGGAATTTTTTGAATGGAGGAAAAAAATGTGTTCAGAGTTCTAAGTTATAGGAAGATTATTTGGACATCGATATGAGCGTTAGATTGGGAAAATCCTGGAGTGGAGTAAGGGAGAATTAGATAGGGGGTTATGTTAACTGTCCAAGCAAGGGCTGATGAGGGCCAAAGCTAGGATAATTCCAGTGAAAGTGAAAGGGAGGGAGCTTATAGGAACACATAGATGTTGCTTAGCGCAGTGCCTGATGTGTAGTAAGAGCTATATAAATGTCAGCTGTTTATTAGATGGGAAAGAGGCAGGGTAAGGGAGGGGTAAGATTAAAGGATATTCCTGAGCTTTCAAGGGACCAGGAAGAAAAGTTATTCTCTACCTTACTTCGGGTACCCAGTTCTTGGTTCAGAAGCATGCGTTCTTTGCTGACAATCAGCTTTCTACTGGGGATTATCGGCTTTTGGTAATAGGAGCCAGCTGCTCCCCAGATAAGGCACTCAGACAAGTGGGGCTGCACTTAGCATGTTTAATTAAAAAGCAAAACAAGCAGCTATTAATTGGCTTCTCTCTCTTTTTGAAAGGAGCAGGGAAACCAATTGTTCGGATTCAGCATCGCCTCACTTTCCTTGAACGGAGGTGCAGTTGTAAATTGTGACCCGCTATTAATCATATGAAATAACAGAGTGTGCATTTATACATTTATCTTGGTCCTCTGGCTTAGAATGCCAGCCTTGATGGGCTCAATTCCGAAGCCAAATGTCTGGCCAGCAGCCAGAGGTAAGCGTGAACGGCTGCTGTTAGTGACCTGGTACACTGCACCAGCTCTGCGTTCAGAAGACTGCCCCAGTGACTCGGCGCAGCCCTCAGGAGATTGTCAATTTCTCCCTTACTCAGTTACTCTTTCCCAATACTGATTTTCGTCTTTTGGACTAAGGCACCAATGACTAGAGTATATCACAGGACAGATGGGTTACAGTATTATTATGTAGGGGGGAAAGTGGATGTATTTATTTTATTTTTAAAATTTAAAAAAAATAACATTTTATTTTTTTCTATTACATGAAAAGACAATTTTTTAAACATTCATTATTTTAAAATTTTCACTTTCAAAATTTCTCCTTCCCCCTCGCCTCCCCCCCCTCTGAAATGGTAAACACTTTGATATAGGTTGATGTATTTATGTTAAATTAAGCTTTTTTTCCTTTCAATTAACAATAACAGCAACAACAATTTGTTTTTTCCCTTTTACCTCCCCTCTAACCCATTTTTCAAGGAAGAAAACCGAAGCCCTTGTAACAAATATACAAACAACAAAAACCTACGGCCATGTCCAGAAAATATCTCTCATTCCGCAGTCAGATTCCTTTGTCAGAAGGTGGATTACATGCCTCATCTTTATTTTTTATTTTTATTTTTTGCGCTTTTTGGAGGGCAATTGGGGCTAAGTAACTTGCCCAAGGTCACACGGCTAGGTTTTTGTTTGTGTGTGCGTTAAGTGTCTGAGGCCGGATCCGAACTCAGGTCCTTCTGACTCCAGGGCCGACGCTCTACTCACTGCGCCACCTAGCCGCCCCCTCATCTTTATTTTAATGGAATCATATTTGATCATTGTGTTGATTAAGAGTTCTTAAGTCTTTTGAGGTTGTTTGTTTTTACACAGTGTTGTTGCTATTGTATAAATTATCTTCCTAGTTCTGCTTCCTTTGCTCTGCTTGGAATCATTCCAATCCCCCGCCCCCAGGGCGAAAAATCAGCATTGGTTTTAGAATTTGTGGGTTTTAATGCCGGCTCTGCTCTGAGTGACCTCCTCAAAACACCTTGTTTGTTTTTGTTTTTAATATATGTTCCTGACGTATCCCCTCTTCCCCACAGCTTCTAGAGGACAAGATGTGGCGTCCCCCTCCCTCTTTATCTTTGCAAACAATAGGTGCTTTGCACAGAGCCTTGCAAAAGATAGATCCTTAATATCCCAAGACTGTGGTTTATATCCTTGAGGACCTTGGACAGATCTCTCGACCTAATTTTCTTTAGTATTCTTCTTGAGAGGATGTGTTAGGTGGACCACACCCGTCGATCCAAGGTTAAACTAAGATACAGACACTGCCTTGCTCTAAGGTGGCTTCAGATTCACTTAAAAGGGCTTTATGGTACTGGAAAGTACCAGCCTAAAAGAGAGTGTTTTAAAGGAAGCACTTGTGTAGTATCTTTTCTGCCTTATCTAAAATGTCAGGGGGGTGGGGGGAACTATTAGATAAATCTCTAAAGTCCTTTATCTAAAATGAGAGGATTGGGCAAGATAATCTCTAAGGGCCTTTTCAACTCTCCTAGGAATAGATATATTCATCAACCGCCAAGGGTGGACTTGTAGGCATAAAAATGATAGGTCAGTAGTAGTTCTACATTTTTTTCTTTCCCCTTTGAAGGTGAGTGATTTTCATCTAGGGTGTGGTAAGGGGTGGGAAGGGAAGAGGAAGCTACTTTTCTACATGGTGGCAGTGGCATTTTTATATAGTAGTTTTATATATGGTGGTTTCCTATTTTAAACTAATTATTTCTGCCAATGAGGTACTTAGCTGGGTTGTTTCTATCTGCCCTCTAAATTTAAGCTTCCTAAGAGAAAGTTCTGGTCACCACACCCTTGTTCAACTCTGCCTAAGGCAAAACTTAACCATAGTCTTGCTTTGAGAGGGCCTGTGGTCAGTTTGCCTTAGACACAGTCATAAACTATGGCCAGGGCTATTTTATTTTGTCTTTGCATCTTCATCCTCTAGACAGTTTTCAAGTCTTTGCTTTTTCATCCACTTCCAATGGATCAAGAATATTTCTCTTGCCTACATATAGAAATAGAGTTGCCTGTGATCATCACAAGGCAGCTAGTTAGCTTCTTGAATGGAATAGTTCCTACTTTTGTAACATATATGAATTAAGAATAAATCCCATACTGGCTTAGATGGGAGTAATCATCTCTAACTATGTAATTAAATGTGATATCTGTAAAGTGCTTAGCCCAGTGCCTGGCACATAGTAGGTGCTTAATAAAAGCTTTCTTTCCTTCTTTCTATTTTTCTGCTTTCTTCTCTCTCTCTCTCTCTCTCTCTCTCTCTCTCTCTCTCTCTCCCTTCAAACAATATAATAAATGATAAATAAAAATCCACAAGCAAATAATATTGTACAATAAAATTGTAGGAACAATAAGACACGTATTATAATAATTAAAACTTGCAAAGAGCTTTAAACACATTATCTCATTTGATTCTCACAATAATTCTGTGAGATAGGTACTATAGATATTCTTAACATCTTTATTTTACAAGTTAGGAAGATTGATGCTACTGAATCAATAGCAAGTGATAGAAAGTAGAATTTAGATTCAAGCCCATTGCCAAGTAGGAGGAGGACCACGTGTCCCAAAAACCTAGAGAAAAGAGAGAATTAAGGAGAAGATAGAGATCAATGGTATGAAAGGCCATAGAGAGGTCAAGAAAAATAAAGACTGAGAAAATGTCACTGCATTTGACAACTAAGAGATTATTACTAACTTTGAAGAAAGAAGTTTAATTGGAATGAGAAGGTTGAAAGATGGATTTTAAGGGATTAAAAAGAGAGTGAGAGAGAAAGTAGAGGCACCTACTGTGGATGGCCTTTTTGAAGAGTTTAGCTACAATGGACAGATGAGATATGGCATGGTAGCAGGAATGGAAGCATAAAGTCAGGGTTTTTTGAAAATGGGGAGATGTGGACATGTTTTTTGGCAGTAGGAAATGAGTAAGTAGACAGATTAAAAATAAGTGAGAGTGGAGATGGCTGAGGGAAGACAATGTTTTGGAGGAGACGGGATGGAATGGGATTGATCTTATGAATAAGAAGGATTACTTTTAAGGAGTAAGGTCACTTCATCATCTGAGACTGGGGTGGAGGATGAGATAATGAGATGAGATAATGGTAGAAAACACCTGAGTGATGAGATGAGGCAGAGGGAAGAAGAGGGAGTCCATGGTAAATATGAGACAAAGGTCTCAACTAAGAGAATGGGGTGAGGGGAAGCCATGGGAAGTCTGGGGAGGGATGAAAAGGTTTAAAAGAGCTGCTGTGGTGAATGGAATAGTGAATTGATAAGGAAGGTATAGTAGAACTGCCTAGCAGCAGGGACGACTCAGTTGAGGTTGAATAATGCAAATTTGGATCCGATTAATATAGTTGTGTGATCTCCATATTTTTGTGTATGTTACTGAAGATGGTTAATGGTAAGAGTGATCCAAAGCTGAGACTTGGGAGAGCAAAACTGCCAATATGATAAGGGAGCTGGGGATTCAAGAGAGGACAGTGTAGAGTTAGAATTAGTTTACCTGGCAAGGTCAAGATGAGGAAAAGAGTAGAGAGATGCTATTTCAGGGGAGATGGCTTGGGAGAGAATTAATGGATTGTGGGATTGAAAGTCATAGTTCAGACAAAGAGGAGGGTTTTGTAAGGGACAGCAGAAGGAGAAGTGAAAAGCTAATAAATTATGGTCATATAGATTTCGGCAGAGTGGTGACCCAAAGAGAGATATGATGAATTCAAATACATAAAATGAGATAAAGTTTTGGACATGCCCAACATGGGAATGAATTTTGCTTGACTATGTGTATGTATTCCAATGATTTTATTTTTCTTTTTTTCCCCCTTTATCAATGGGGATAGGGAATGTGGGAGGGAGAGAAAATAATTGCTTGCTAATTGAAAAATAAATGTTTGTTATTTGCTGGATTGATTACAAACTGTTTGCCAGTATGGCAATCACAGATGCACAGTATTACTAGAGATTCTGACATCCTATTTTATTGACAATTGTAACCTTAGAGAAGTCACTTCTTTAGGCTTATGCTTTTTCATCTGGAAGACAAGGGGGTTAGACTTGATCATCTTTAAGTTCCTTTCTAGCTTTTATATTTTATTAATTTTCCCTAGTTTAGATACCTCTGTTAGTCCTTCCTTTTACTCTTCCTGCCCCTTCGCCCTCCCTACATCTCACCTCAAAGCTTATTGTCAGTCTGGAATGTTTTTTGAGTGATTCTTTGCGTAGATATTTATATTTTCCCTTTTCTGGCCTAAGCTGATTTTATTCTCCAGTCTTCCTGCTCCCACCAAATGGTGACTTCATGTATTTCATTTTAACTCTTTTTTTTTAGCTTAATCCTTTGTAACTTTCTTGAACTTTCCTCTTTGTTTAGCCTTGAGATCGGCTCCTCTTTATTCTTCTCACAAAGGGAGTCATCAGCATTCCCTCTTTCTTTGGGGAGCCTAAAGAGACAGTCGCTGTTTATCTGGACAACTAGACTTATCGCCTACTCTTTTTGGGCCCAGGGTCTTCACAGAACAGGCTCAATGATATCACACATGGAGGTCCCTTCCATGAGGGAAGTAACTCACTGAAAAAGTGAGGAATTCTCTAGAATCATTGTTTCTCCCTTCCCTAGAGATAAAAGGAGAGCAGGTCCACAGTGACCCCACGCTCCAGTGCCGCCAGAGTATGTGGACGTGACAGAACGCAAGCAGCATCATTTGGTTAAGGCGCTTTTCTGCTTGCCTGACATGGTCATTAAACATGGCCCCATTCATTTATCCGGCTGAATGAAAGGCCCTGATTTGGAAGCATGGAATCATGAAACTTGGAGATGGGAGAGAATTTAGGGATTATCTAGTTACTGTCCTTCATTCTCAAAGAGGACACAAATGATATCACTGTTGGAGTGAATACAGTGCATCTGACTATGGCTAATCAGACCACTGGGAGCTTGCAAAGCTCTACCAAAAGTTGGGCACAAATAATCCATATGAACATGTGGGGTGGAGATGCCTAAATTTGCACATCTATTTCTTTTGAGCTACTGTAATTCTGCTTCACTCATAGAGCACAGCACCCTTTTTAATGTGGGCACACCATACTGAGTGGTCTTGTATCAGTGTCTCGTATGTCTTACAATCGATTCCAAAATTCTTCAGAGAGACCTTGAGAATGTCTTTGTGTTGCTTCTTCTGACCTTCATGTGAGTGCTTGCATTGTGTGAGTTCTCCACAAAATAGCTTTTTTAGGCAAACATACATTTGGCATTTAAACAATGTGATCAGCCCATCACATCAACTACAGTAAAGTTTGAATGTATGGCAGCTCAGAAAGGACCTCAGTGTCCAGTATCTTATCTTGCCAGGTGATCATCAAAATCTTTCTAAGACAATTCAAATAGAAGTGATGCAGTTTCTTGGAATGTTTCTGGTATACTGTCCAGATTTCAGAAACATACAACCATACAGAGCATAATAACTCTGCAGACCTTCAGTTTGGTAGACAGTCTAATACCTCTTCTTTCCCCCACTTTCCTTTGGAGCCTCCCAAACACTGAGGCAGCACTGGCAATGTGTGCTTTAACCTCATCATCTGCATGTGCATCCCTAGAAAGTATACTACCAAGATAAGTGAACTTATCCATAGCATTCAATATTTCTCCATTTACTATAATCGATGTTTCAACATATGAATGGTATGGTGGTGACTGATGGAGAACCTGTGTTTTCTTGGTGTTAATTGTCAGGTCAAAATTAGCACAAACAGCAGAGAATCAATCCACACTGTATTGCATCTCAGCCTTAGAACTGTACATCGAATGTACAATCATCTGCAAAGAAAAAGTTGTGCACCAACTCTCCTTCTACTTTAGTCTTGGCTTGTAGCCTTTTCAAGTTAAATAATTTATCATCAGTGTAGTAGCTGAACTTGACGTTGTTTTTGTCCTTGTTGAAGATGGCTGATGACATCACTGAAAACATCACACTAAAAAGCATGGGAGCAAGCACAAAGCCTTGTTTCAGAACTCCATTGGTGGCCAGGAAAGTACATTATCTAGAACCCACATATGGGGAAGAGGTGGATAGGTAGGTAAAAATGGTATGGGTGATATTTTTGGACTTGTGCATAATTTGTATTTAAAGGGAGGCAGAGTTGTTCAAAGTTAGCAGCCTTACTCTCTCTTCCAAAATATAGAAGTCCAGTGGCATGATAATCAAGATGACTGGCTATGACTTTGGATGCAATGGAAGACCTAGGTGTCTTGAATATCTAACTAAGCTATAAGTGTTCCACAGTGCCTGCTTCAGCTGCCTTCATGGCCGTTGGAAAAAATTGTTTACATCTGTCCATTCCACCAGGGAAAGTCTTCCTATGTAGGTGATAGACACTGCCCTCTTCCCACCCCCAACTGACTGACAGGTTTGAGGTCTATTGGTTATCTTCAACCTGGTTTAGCCTGTATGCCAAAATGGTTTACTGGGATGTGGCTCCTTTGTGCATGCTACAGCTTCTTGGAGCCACAGGTGAAAGCTGGGTGACAGGTAGTCATCAGAGATTAATAAGCAGTCCTGAAAAGGGCTCAGCATTCCTCACACCAGAGGTGCTAGTCTTCCCTAAATGTCCTGTACAACCCAGGCATCATCTACTCAGATCATCATCCTAATATTTCCACCTGTCAAATGGTCAATCAGTTCTATTCAGTTCAGGTCTTCATATTAACCACTTACTCTGTGCAAGATCATCTGGTGGGAATAAGCATTTTGAAGCTAAAAGGGAGATAGTATTGCAAAGACAGAAGGAATTGGCCTGGAGTTATGGAGTCTTGGATACAAAATCTTGCTTCTGAAGCAATCATAAGTGCTTATTTTACATATACAGGTATATATAATATACTAGATTATAAGAATTGCAGATAGTCTCTGTTTCTTTTTCCACCATATTGCTTGGGACTCTGCCAGCTCTCCCTCGGACATCTAGCATGGAAGTGAGAACATGTACTTATCTAGGTGAGCCTGAGAATAAATAGCTGTCCTATACCTAATAACTACTTCTTATATTGTCATTTACTCAAAGGGACCTTCTTAATTACTTTTTTGGGAGATCTTAGAGGTGAGCCACACATAATTTTTGATTTAGAGATTTTCCTTAGAATTTGACATCTGGTTCTCCCAGAACTTAACCTAATCTGTATGAGTCCAGATAACAAACTCCTTATGGAAGGGAACTTCTCTTCCACTCCAGATAAATCTGTATCTGTGTTAGTTTTAAGAATACATATTATATGCATGTGTATATATGCATGTGGTATATATTATTATACAACATAGTAATATATGAGTACTCATATACACATGCATTTATATGTGTATCTTTCTTTAGTTAATCTCTCTCTCTGTAGATCCAATGAGACAGCATATGTATAGCACTTTGTAAATCTTAAAGTGCTATATAAATGACAACTATTACTGCTTCTATTCTTACTATTATATGCACAAAGTATGCTATATAATTTCAAGGGTAAGGTGCTTGCCAGAGTCAGTAAATAAACTGTTACTGATATTTGTAAAATGTGCTATCTGTTATAAAGTATTAAATACATATATATATATATATATATGAATAAATATGAATTGCTAATGGTTGTCTTTCAGCCATCAGCAATGGCCTAGTAAAGGAAAGAAAAATATATTACATATATATACATACACAGTATATATATCTATATATTTATATTATGTGTGTAATGTATATACACAATACATATCCAAGAACTGTCATTTTGTTTCCCTTGTGAGAAATTGGAATTATACATTGACACACACCCCCATGCCCACACCCACACCCATACCCATACATGTATATGTATATATATTACATATGTATTTATATTATGTATGCATGTAAATACACATATGCATACATACATATATGTGTGTGTGTGTGTGTGTGTGTGTGTGTGTGTGTGTGTGTTCCAATTTCTTACAAGGGAACTCTTGGAAAACTAGGTAAGTAGGAGACTGACTGGTTCCAAGTCATCAATGAAGGTTGAAATAGTGTACATCAGCATGATTTTAAAGAAAAAAGACTAGTGGCCTGAAAAAAATCAAGAAGTCAGCCTTAGAGAAGTTAAGCTATGGAACTAGGAAGTTTTCCAAATTCTCCTTTAAATTCTAATACTTTTTGCTGTGGAGGTAGTCTTTTGTGACCAAACACTCCAGGAAGCTTCCTAGGTTCATGTTATATAATGGGCAGAAAGGCAGGTAGGTGATAATTGCTAAATTGAAAGGCTTTAATCCTTCTTAATGTCTCTGTAGTACAGGATGGTACTGATCATCTCTTCCTCTTAGACAAACTTACTTTCCTCCTCTGTTTCTTTCCTTCCTTCCTTCCTTTCTTCCTTCCTTCCTTCCTTCCTTCCTTCCTTCCTTCCTTCCTTCCTTCCTTCCTTCCTTCTTTCCTTCCTTCCTTCCTTCTTTTCTTCTTTCCTTCCTGTAAATTTGTATCAGCTCATGTAAATCTTTCCAGGTTTTTCTGAGACCATCCTGTTCATCATTTCTTATATCACAGTAATATTTCATCACAACCACATAGCACAATTTGTTTAGCCATTCCCCAGTTGATGGGCATCCTCCCAATTTCCAACTCCCTAACACAAGAAAAGAGCTGCTATAAATATTTACACACATATAAGTCATTTTCCCCCTCCCCCTTTTTAAAATCTCTTTTTGGATACAGACCTACTAGTGGTGCTGCATCAAAGGATATGCATGGTTTTATAGCCCTTTGGGCACAATTTCAAATTGCTCTAAAGAATGGTTAAATCAGTTCATAACTCTACCAACAGTGTATTAATGTCTAATTTTCCCCATATCCCTTTCAACATTTGTCATTCTCCTTTTCTGTCCTATTAGCCAATTTAATAGGTATGAGGGTAGTACCTCAGAATTGTTTTAATTTTCATTCCTCCAATAAATAGTGATTTAGAGCACCTTCTCCTATGGTTATAGATAGTTTTGATTACTTACATCTAAAAACTGTTCATATCTCTTGATCATTTATCAGTTGGGGAATGGCTCCTATTTTTATAAATTTCAGTTATTCTCTACATATTTGAGAAATGAGGCTTTTATCAAAGAAACTTGCTTCAGATTTTTTTTTCATAGTTATGATTGCTATCCTACTTCCCCCTTTTATTCTATTCTCTCTCTCCTTTTGCCCTGTCCTTCCTGAAAAGTGTTTTGCTTCTGATTACCTCCTCCCACCATCTGCTCTTTCTTCTATCACCTCTCCCTGACCACCTTTCCCCCTTCTCACCTTCTCTTATCCCCTTACCCTCCTACTTTCCTGAAGCAAGTTTCTGATAAGAGTAAAGTTCACTCCCCCACCTTTCCTGTCTTTCCCTCCATTGTAAAAACTTTTTCTTACTTCTTTAACGGGAGTTAATTTACCCCATTCTACCACTCCCTTTCACTTTCTCCTAGTGCATTCCTCTTTCTGATGCCTTAATTTAATTTAATTTTTTATATATCATCCCTTCATATTTAACTCACACTTGTGCCCTCTGTGTATATATACTCCTAACTATCTTAATAATGAGAAAGTTTTTATGAGTTACAAGTATCATCTTCCCATTAATGAATATAAACAGTTTAACCTTACTAAGTCCCTTATGATTTCCTTTTCCTGTTTACCTTTTTATGCTTGAGTTTTGTATTTGAAAGCTAAATTTTCTATTCAGATCTGGTTTTTTCATTAAGAATGCTTAAAAGTTCTTTATTTCATTGAATATCCTATTTTTTCCCCCTGAAGGATTATACTCAGTTTTGCAGGGTAGGTGATTCTTGGTTGCAATCCTAACTCCTTTGTTCTCCTCCCATATTCTAAACACTCTAATCTTTTAATATAGAAGTTGCTAAATCTTGTATTATGCAACTGTGACTCTACAATATTTGAATTGTTTCTTTCTGGCTGCTTGCAATATTCTTTCCCTGACCTGAGACCTATGGAATTAGCCTATAACTCTGAGGAGTTTTCATTTTGGGATCTCTTTCAGGAGGTGATCAGTGGATTCTTTCAATTTCTATTTTATCCTCTGGTTCTAGAATATCAGGGCAATTTTGCTTGAAAATTTCTTGAATGATGATGTCTAGGCTTTTTTTTTCTTTGATTGTGGCTTTCAGATAGTCCAATAATTTTTAAATTATTGGATCTATGTTGCAAGTTAGTTGTTTTTCCAATGAGATATTTCATGTTGTCTTCTATTTTTTCATTTTTGTTTTGTTTTACTGTTTCTTGATTTCTCATAAAGTCATTAGCTTCCGTTTGCTCAATTTTAATTTTTATGGAATTATTTTCTTCAGTGAGCTTTTGAACCTCCTATTCCATTTGTTCTATTCTACTTTTTAAAGAATTTGTCTTTCTTCCGTGAATTTTTATGCCTCTTTTTCCATTTGACAAATTTGGTTTTTCAAGGCATTCTTCTTCTCATTGGTTTTTTGTACCTCTTTTACCATTTGACTGATTCTGTTTTTTTAAGGTATTATTTTCTTGTTTTTTTTATGTCTCCTTTACCAAGTTGTTGACTTTTTTCATGATGTTCTTGCATCATTCTTGTTTCTCTTTACAGTTTTTCTTCTACCTCTCTTACTTGGTTTTCAAAATCTTTTTTGAGCTCTTCCATGACCTGAGACCAATTCATATTTTTCTTGGAGGCTTTGGATATAGGAAATTTCACTTTGTTATATTTTTCTGAGTGTGTTTTGATCTTCCTTGTCATCTAACTAACTTTCTTTGGTCAGGTTTTTTTTTCTATTGTTTGCTCATTTTTTCCACTCTACTTCTTAACTGTTAACTCCATTAAGGTGCAGCTCTGCTTCCAGGGTGGAGAGTGCATTGTCCCAAGCTTTGGAGATTTTGTGCAGCTGTTTTCAGGGAAAAAAACCTGTAAGTTATCAGTTCTCCCAAGGTGGTATGATCTAAGAAGAGGTGTGTTTACTACTCTCCTGCCTTGTGTTTTGATTTGTGAGCAACTGTGCACATTCTTTTGTGCCTCGAAACTATAAAAAAGACATGGGTCTTTGCTCCACTGCAGCTACAAGCTCTGGTGTAATAGTGTTCCTTCTTGCCCTGGGATTGCCACTGTGACCTAGATCTAAGTATGGGCAAAGCAACAGAGTCCTGCTTAAGTGCTAGCAAAGAGACCCTTGTAACCTCCTTCTGACTAGTATTCAATTCCCTTACTGTCTATGAACTGAGATCTCCAGAAACAGCCACTGCCACTGCTGCTACTGATTCAGTGCCACCCAAGACTTGATCCTGGTTTTCTGGGGCCTAGTCTGAGCTGGCAAGGCCTGGCCACACCTGGATTGTGCTCTACTCTCACCCAGGTGTGATAGACCCTTCCTGCTCTCCTTATAACTTGTCTTTGACTGAAAAAGTTATTTCACCCTCTCCCTTTATGGTTTCTGCTGCTTCAGGAGTTGTTTTATGGCCTTATTTAGAGGTGTTCAAAAGAGTATTGGGGAGAACTCAGGTGAGTCACTGCCTTTTCTCCACCATCTTGGCTCTACCTTGGAAATAGAATGTTGTCATATACCATTCATGTGCCAGAGTCAGCTTGTAGGAGATAAAAAGAAATTGATAAAATTTCACTGTGAGCATTTACACATTGGAAATTAGCAAGCACTGTAGATCAGAGCTTAATTTATTGTTGATTGTCTAGATGTATGAAAATGATGGAGTAAAATGTTCATAATGCAGATTAAATTTGTGTGGTTGGCACACATTTCCTCCTGAGTACCAGTTGTTAAACATTTACCATCACACACCTGTGTGCAAAGAACAGCAAGGAAGCTAGTGTTGTTGGATCTTGAAGTATGGGGGAGGAAGTAGAGTATAAGAAAACTGGAAAGGTAGGAAGGTTTTAAGGTGTGAAGGGCTTTAAAAACAAAACAGAATTTTGGTCAAATAATTTTTAACCTTGTGGAGGCTTTCTACCTTGGAATGATTCTATGGTGAAAATGTTATTACGAATGGTTCCGATCTCTAGGGGAGGGGTTAGGGAGAAAGAAAAAAAAAGGAAAGAGAGGAAATTTATATGATAATTTTATTATATCTTTAAAAGGAATAGTAAATTATATATTATAAAATATATTTTCAGTTTTATGTGCAATCATCTTTTTTTTTTAAACAAATACTTTATTAACTTCTGTTTTACATCATTCATTTCCGCCAGATTTTGAGTTACAATCATTTTCCCCCCATTATTCCCCTACCCACCCTCCCAGAATAGCAGTCCCACAAGATATCGTTTCCTCCAATCTGCTCTCTCCCATACCTTCTCCCATGCCCCCATCGACTTTTCCATTAGAGGAAGATGAATCTTTGTGTCCCAATGCCTGCACATCTTATCTCCCAATTATAGGCAAAAGAGTATTAATAATAGTATTTATATATATATTTGAAACATTTAATGTTACGACCTCGAATTTCAGATCCCTTTCCTTCCTCCCTTGTCACCCATTCCTTCTTGGGATATAAGTAATTCAGTATATGTTGTACATGTCTAGCTATGCAAAACATTATCATAGTAGATATATTGTACAAGGCTGCTTATAATTCCCTCCCACTCATCCCACCCCCCACCTGGTCCATTCCCTACATGATCCTGTCCCTCTTCTATAGTGGTTACTTCCAACCTCCCCTCACCCCAAGGATGCCCTCCCTTCCATCATCCCTCCTCTCACCCCCCTTCCCCCTATCCTGCTGCAGGTTGAGATATCCCATTTAGTATGTATGTCATTTTCTCCCTGAACCAAATTCAATGTGAATGTGGTTTTGCCTTTTTAGCCTTCCTTATTCTCCCCCTCCTTTGCAACCACTTCCCCTTGCTTCTTCTACATGGGATAGTTTACCCTACCCTGTCTCTCCCCATCTCCTCTTGCCACTTTCCTCTCACCTCATAATTTCACCCCTTGAGTATCCTCCCTTCCCAACAAATTCAACCTATGCCCTCTATCCATATATAACTGTAACCATATACACACACATTCACATATGTATTCATATGACCACACCCCTACTTCCATTATTTTCATAGTGAGAAAGATATCATCAGTCACAGTTATTGCTTTTCCATATAGGAATGTAAATAGTTCAACTTTGATAAGTTCCTTTTGATTTCTTTTCCCTGATTACCTTCTCAGGCATCTCTTGCTTCTTGTGTCTGGATGTCAAATTTTCTGTTCAACTCTGGTTTTTTCCTCAAGAATGCTTGAAAATCCTCTATTCCACTGAATGACCATATTTTCCCCTGAAACAAAATACTCAGTTTTGCTGGGTAGGTGACCCGTGGGTTCATTCCCAGTTCTTTTGCCTTCTGGAATATCATATTCCATGCCCTTCGATCCCTCAGTGTAGAAGCTGCCAGGTCCTGGGCTATTTTGATTGTGTTTCCACAATATTGAAATTGTTTCTTCCTGGCTGCTTGTAGTATTTTCTCCTTGATCTGGGGATTCTGGAACCTGGCTATAATATTCCTGGGAGTTTTCTTTTTGGGATCTTTTTCAGAGGTGATCTGTGGATTCTTTCAACCTCTATTTTGCCCTCTGGATCTAAAACATCAGGGCAGTTTTCCTTGAGAATTTCTTGAAGGGTGATTTCTAGGTTCTTTCTTTGATCATGGCTTTCAGGTAGTCCAATGATTTTTAAATTGTCTCTCCTGGATCTATTCTCCAGGTCAGTGGTTTTTCCCATGAGATATTTCACATTGCCTTCTAATCTTTCGTTTGTTTGGATATGCTTAACAGCATCTTGATTTCTCATAAAGTCATTAGCTTCCATTTGCTCCAGTCTAACTCTGAAGGAATGAATCTCCTCAGTGAGCTTTTGAGATTCTTTTTTCCATCTGGCAAATTCGACTTTTTAAGGCATTCTTCTCCTCATTGCCCTTTTGGGCCTCCTTTGCCATTTGAGTTAGTCTATTTTTTAAGGTGTTGTTTTCCTCAGTCAGGCTGTTGACCCTCATTTCATACTTTCCTGCATCCTTCTCATTTCTCTTTCCAATTTTTCCTCCACTTCTCTTATTTGATTTTTAAAGTCCTTCTTAAGGTCCTCTATGGCCTGCAACCCGCTCATGTTTTCCCCTGGGGCTTTTGGAGCAGGACTTCTGACCTCACAGTCCTTTTCCCACTATATGCCCCCAAAATAGGAGTCTAGGGTTGCATTTTTCTGTTTCCTTTGCCTTGGCATGTTGCCACTTAATTGCTTGACTTTTGGGCTTGTTGCCACACTATGGCTTTAAGGCCAGATAGAGGAATTTTCGTCCCAAACATGTGGGGGGCAACTTCCATTTCTGGCAAGCTGTAAACCCACCCACAACTTCCACCCTAGATCACAATCCAGATCCAGGGAGGTCAAAGCAAGAGCGATTACTCCCCAAGACTGATCACTGGATCTCCCTACAGTTTGCAGGCCAGGAGCTGGAGCTGCCTCTGAAAACTACAAAATGGCGTGTCTCCTCAGTGGCTTCTAGCCCCCAGGGGAGGGAGCCGACGCATTTCCCCAAATACAGGTCCCAAAGTCCATAGGACACTAACCTCTTACTTTGTCCTAGGCATGTCTATGTTGATAATTCTGGAGTCGCCACAGCTCCTGGTGTTCTGGGGTTCCTCCAGCCGGCTGCTGGCCCTGCCGCCCTGGGGCTAAAACCTCGGCTCACGTGGACCTGGGCTGGGCTCGGCTCCTGTGCTCTGCGCGCTGCCGGCTCCCAGACCACTGCGCTGGTCCTTCCTGCAGGGTGCTGGGCTGTTCTCAGCGGGAGGTTAGCTTCTCTGTGTCGTTCTGTGGGTGCTGGGGCTCCAGAAGTTTTTCAGAGTCCTTTTTTACATAGTTTGTGGAGAATCTGGGGGCAGAGAGGCTTGGACGAGCTGTTTCTACTCCGCCATCTTGGCTCCGCCCCCGCAATCATCTTTTTAAAAAATGTACTGTTATGGAAATGCTTGTTTTATTACATATATTAAAAATAAAACAGAACTTTTTTTTTTTAAAAAGCATGTCTCCATATTTCCTATGAAATGCTAGTGAATGAAGAGTGCCTCAAGGGACAGGAATCTGAAAATAATTTTGTAGGTTCTAAAATGAATAATTTCAAATGATAGCAAAACAGGGAATAGCTCACTTTGAGGCAATTACCAGGTAATCTTCCAAAGTCACTGCCTGGAGATATGGCTAGATTGAAATAACAGCAAGTAAGGTAAGCTACCTGAGGTCAAGAACCATGACTTTCCCATCTATGTATCATCTCCTTTCCCACCACTATAGCAAAGCACTGTGAGTAATGGGTGTTTAATAAATTTTGACCTGAATTAATCTAGTTCTAGTTGATTACCATAGTTTGTAGTCAGTATTTACCAACAGTTGAACTTCAGGGACATATATTGGTATAGGTTGTGCACAGAAAGGTGGTAGAGCCAACTCACCTAGCTTGAAGAGGCTAAGGGCAGGGAAGCATGGGGTGGGGCAGTAGGTAGGGACCCAAATCTGCCTTTTCCATCACTCAGATTTGCTTAGATCTTAAGGAGTGGTACTTGTCTGTGGTCTTGTCTGTAGTTCTTGGCAACTCACTCTTCATTACATGTTGGTGATTTGTGGGTGTTAATTAACCATTGCCCAACAACTTAAATTAAGGCTGAGGGAATAGTTTAGTTGGCAGTTACATTGGATCTCAGGAAATTAAGAGACTCTCAAAAATATAGAGAGGGAAGACTGCATTACTCTACAGATTTTTTTCTTTTATTATTGACCATGATTGATTTTATTCTACTCTGTACCAGGGCTGTTTTAAAGTTTTTCTTCTCTCCTTAGACCTCCAATTCTACCTCTTCCCTTTGAAGGAAGGTGTAGAGGATCTCAACTCCTCCTTTATGTAAGCCATCTCTTTCTTCTTTCATTCTGCAATTCAACCATCCCTTCATCATCTCCCTTTCTCTCCTTTGTGGCAATCTCTGAAAAGAAGCTGGACCTTCTCTTGGCCAAGGATAACCTTCTCTATTTGTACTCTTGTTCCCTTCTAGGAGCTTGATCATCCATTATTCACTCTCTTTCTTGCATCTTTAGTCTGTTATTATCCACTGGTTCCATTTTCCTGGTTTATAAGTATGCCAGGCCTCCCATATCTCTTAAAAATCCTTCATTTGATGCTGTCATATTCTCATGCTACAGCATCCCATATCTCTTCTTCCTTTAGCTGCCAAAATCCTAGTTCTCTACCCTCATTGCCTTTGTTTTCTGGCTTCCCACTCACTTCTTCAACCCTTACAGTCTGACTTTTCATCCCAACATTTAACTGAAACTATTTTTTTTCAGAGATTACTAATAATCTTTTAACTGCTAAATTCAGTAACTTTTTTTTTGGTCTTCATCCTACTTTTTTTTTTTTCAGTTTTGTACACCCCTAGTTAGCTTCCTCTTCCTGGATGCTCTATTTACCTTTGGCTTTTATGATAATACTCTCTCTCTCTTGGTCTCCATCCTGCATGTCTTAGTCTCTCATTCTCATCCTTCTTTGCTAGGTCATTCACTTTTGAAGTTACTCTGTACATATTGGTATTTACTCACTTTTATAGATGTTGTATTTTCCCTAGGAGAATATAAACACCTTGAGGGAAGAGATTGTTTCATCTCCAGCTTTATATTCCCAATGCTTACACTGGTAATACAACAGTTGTATACAATAGTTGCTTAATACATGTTTGATAAATTGAATTAAATGAAGTTGAGGTCTGGAATAGGTAGTAATATTATACATTATCTAGATTATCTCACCTAAACCTTTAATTCACAGGTTTATAGATTGGGTCCTTATTGGGGAACTACTCTCCCTGTACCCTATGGGTTTGTACTCCTTAAACTGTAGTTCAGGAGTCCCCACTAGTGAGCTTTTTGGTAATGGGCAGATAGGAAATACAATTAACTCAAAGTAGACATTTATTAAGATGGTATAGTAAAAACAGTAGCTATAAAATAAAACCTGGGCTCCCACTGTCCAACAAAGATGCATAGGCTCTGTGGGAAAAATGGTCATGAATTTAGAGCAGTGAGATATATCTATAGGGAACTTATGGCCAAGGTAATTCATGTCCCTGGAACTTCAGGACCCCAATATCCTTTCCTTTTTTGTGTTATTTTCATGCTGTTTCCCATTGTGTATGGAATATTTACTGGACTGATCACTCAGATGAGTTCCTTATACTTTCTCTTCTCTAAAGCTTAACTACAATCTGCCTAGGTTAATTTTCTCTTAATCCCTACTTAGTTCTATTCTTCTGATGTTGGAAATCAAACTCTTTCCCATCCTTGCCTTCTTCCTTACTTTGAAAATGGAAATATTTGCTCACTTCCAATGCTCTGACACCTCTCCTTTTCTCTGTCTTGAAACTTTAGGCTGGTGAGCCTGAATTCAATTCCTGGAATAATTATTTGGGTTCATTATGTACAAATCATATTAGATTTTTATTTTTTACAAAAGGGATTACTAAAGCAGTATGTCAGGGAATGCAATCAGCCTAGTGTACCTATATTTTATCAAGGTATTTAACAATATCTATCACAGAATCATAGAACTCCAAAATTGAAAGGTACTTCAGAGGTCATTTAGTCCAACTTATACTTGAACAGGAATCCCCACTATAGTATACTCTATAAATGGCCATTTCGCATTTATTTGAAGACCTAAAGAGAGGGAAAATTCACTACTCCCAGAGGCAAACCAGTATTCTTCTGGCTGGCTCTAATTATTAGGATTCCCCTCCCCCCACCTTGAATCAAACCTAAATTCACCTCTTTGAAACTTTGACCCATTGGCTCCAAGTTCTGCCTTCTATGGCCAAGTAAAACCAATCTATTTACTCTTTGGGGATATTGGTTGGACCAAATGACCTCTGAAGTCTCTTCCAAATTATGTGATTCTATATGCTTACACTTCTACCTTCATTCTCTTCTCACTCTCTGCTGGCTGGCTTCTGATCTCACCATTCCACCTAAACTACTCTCTCCAAAATTACCAACGATCTCTTAATTGACAAATATAATGGACTTTTCTTATTGCTCATCCTTCAGCCATGTCATATCCTAAAGACTACTCCTGGACCCTCCTATCTTTTTCTTTACAATTGACTCTCCTACATCAATTTGAGCTGGCTCTTTGACAATCCCAGGAGTACAGGGCTTAAGAAAGGCATTGTCAAGAGCCCCGTTCCTTCTGCTTGCTCTGAAAATGCTTTTTAATGTCCTTTAAGAGAGAAAGTCCTCTGGAAAA
Organism: Gymnobelideus leadbeateri; assembly: GCA_011680675.1. NCBI lineage: Eukaryota > Metazoa > Chordata > Mammalia > Diprotodontia > Petauridae > Gymnobelideus > Gymnobelideus leadbeateri. The sequence goes on along the minus strand of WOXC01008795.1, from coordinate 107,378 downwards.
AAAGATGGTTTTCTATTGCATTAAAAGTCAACTTTAGACATACTGTAGTGTCTGTGAGATCTTGAAGTTCCTTTTCTGGTTAGTCCAATTGTTGTTCATACTTGGTTCTCAAAGAGAGCCAATGACATCACGAGTGTGATGAAAATTGGACATGAATTGTATTTAAGTAAGGCAGAGCTGGGCAAAGTCATCAACCTTACTTTCTCCTCCAGAGTCCTTGAAATTCAGTGGCAAGACAAAAAGTAAGAAAGACTGGTGATGGCAGTGGGTGACTTTGGCCTTTTTTGGGTTAGTTCAAGAGTAAGAAAAACCAGAAGTCTAAGAGGATCAAATGTGATAAGTCATCAAAGTACTTTCAAAGAGGTTTGAGGATCCTGATACTGGGATTACATCTCAAGGAGGTTTTTGACAGCAAGTTTATGACAAACGTGAACCATAAGTGTATACAGACATATTCCTAGAAGAATTATTTGTGATTACAAAACACTATAAACAAAACATGTACCCAGTGATTAGGGAATAGCTGGATAAATTATGGCTTATGAATAGAATGAAATGTTATTACATACTTGGAATTATATATTCTAAATAAAAAAGTCAGCAAACACATGTTAAGTACCTACTATGTGCCAGATGCTAAAGATACAAAATAAGGCAAAAGTCAGTCCTTGTCATCACAATCTAATGGGGTAAACAACATTCAAATAACTATATACAAACATGATATATATTGGATAAATTTGAGGCAACCACAAAGGGATGGCATTAGAATCAAGGGAGACAAGGAAAGTCTTTTTAAAGAAGGTGGGATTTTAGTTGGAACTTGAAGAAAACCAAGGAAGCCAGAAGGTAGAGAAAAGGAAGAAGAAAATTCTAGTTATGAGGCATGTCAGTGAAAAAGCAGAGTTGGGAGATGGGGGAGCCTTGAATAAGGAAGATTGAAGAGGCCAGTGTCACTGGATCATGGAGTATCAGTGGATTGTAAGATGTAAGAAAGATGAAAAGGTAAGAAGAGGTCTGGTTATGGAGCACTCTGAAAGCCAGTGAAAAGATTCTACATTTTATCCTGGAGGCAATAGGAGGTCAGTGGAATTTGTTGAAGGGGGAGGGGAACAGACTTACATAATCAAGCGTGTGCTTTGGGAAAAACAATTTGATGGCTGAGTGGAGAATGGACTAGAGTGGAGAGAGAATTGAAGCAGGAAAACCAAGCAAAAGGGTATTGGAATAGTTTAAGAATAAGGTACTGAAAAGTGCGTTTGGGTGGTGGCCCTGTCAAAAGAAAGAAAGAGGCATTTCTAAGCAATGCTACCAATGAACCTGGGGGTAGCTAAGTGGTCCAGTGGATGGAGTTCTGGCCATGAAGTCAGGAAGACCTGAAATCAAATTCAGCCTCAGATTCTTACTAGCTGTGTGATCTAGTTAAGTCACTTAAGCTTTATTTGCCTCAATTTCCTCATCTATAAAATGGGGATCATAATACCACCTACCTCACAGGATAGTAGTGAGGAACACAGGATCATAATTGTACACATGCTTAGCACTGTGCCTATATAATATATGATACTATATATATATATATGTATAAAATCACATAAGTGTAATATAAATGTTGTTATTAATATTTTGTACAAATGACAGTATTTAGCAACAGATTGGATATAGTGGACAAAAGAGAGCGAGGATTTGAGAATCAAGCTAGGCTACAAACCTGAGCTATTGGGAAGATGGTACTGCCCTCGATACTCATAAGGAAACTAGGAAGCTGGGATGGTTTTTATGGAAAGATAATTAAGCTGAAAGGCAGAAACAAGAAGAGGCAGAGTGGTGGAAGGCTAGAGGTCCAGCTTTTGAGGAAAACTTGGGTTCAACTCCATAAATGAAATCAAAGGTCTATACTGGGAAGGAGAGGGTAGAGAGAAAGAAGGAACATGAACAGAGTTCTATGTATGTGTACAGAATGAAGAGAGCCGGGCAAAAAGAACAATAACATACATAGTCATTCCCATCCTCCAAAATGCCAATGGATCTATGATTTCCTCAAAGTAGGCATTCCCTCTCCTAATGTAGCTAACAATTCACTCAGGTCTGCCCGGCATGGATGGAGGGCCAGGGAGGATAGAGGACAGAAATGATATTTCAAGAGGGTAGGAGGCTTTTTCAAGCTCTACAGTGATTGGAACAACGTAAATCAAATCTACATGGAAGGGGAAGGCAACAAAGCTGATAAAAACAGAACTAAGCAATGATCAATATTAATGACAAATGTAAAAGGAAATTCACTCAGCCCATGAAGGTGGTCTTAAGTCTTAAGAGAGTTGCCCACATCAACTCCTTTCCCATTCAGCTCCCTGGAGCCTTGGGTAGATAATTTTGTTCACATTTGGATGTTAGAGACTTAATGTTCTAGCCAAGGAAGATTTATGTTTTTTAGGATTGCATCTATAAGGTAAAGCTTAGCCAAAAGGAATGTAAGTATAAATGGTAGAAATCCAGCTATTGGAGCATGTCATTCTAGGAGGATCTTTTCCTGGAAGCCCTTCAAGTGACTAAGCTGGTGACCACCTACTCTATCAATGCATAAGGCTAATTCTGGGACTTCACCACAAATGGACAGCCATATGAATGGAATTTTTGTTGTTGTTAAAATCACTTGCTAAAGAAACCTCCATGATGGACCTTGCACATGGCATCTAGTACATTGTGTAGGGAAGCGTCCCTTGCCAAGTTTTCATGTCTTGCCCCTCCTCTGCTCAGAGGATAGAGAGACCCCGGGCACCTCGGCATCCTGGGGCTGTTGTTCCACAGGTGTGTTCTCCAGTGGTTGCCGATGGTGTTTATGGGATTCAGCAAAGCACCATCATCGTGCTTAATGTGCTCACTACTGTAATCCAAACTCCATAAATGAGCAATTCCTTTGCATAATGAATGGATGATTCTCTTCTTATGCACTTTTATGCTGTTCCAAGTCTGTGGTTTCACTAACTTTCTACCTCAGAGATATGTAATTAGAGCCTCAGCAATCTGTTGGCAGGGCCTACCCACCCTCCGATGGAATCTGCCACAGCTCCACTGTCTTGCTGCTGACAGGAGCAGACACAAAGTCTGAGGGGAGGATGGGGGAGGATGGGGAGGTTGGAGGCAGAGGGGGAGGGACTGACTTGAGCCCTCTGAAGTGTGTTGAACCCTTTAGGGTAATGGGGGTGGGTGTGATATTAGGTGTCATGGTTGCTTTCTGAACGACCCTGCAGAATGTGGTATTCCCTACCCACCCATACTTCCCCTGTCCCTCTCAGTTAATGCTTTCTCTCACTAGTCTACCACCCTCCAGCAGCCATCCCTGAAGTCCTTAACCCATGGCACAGCCATTCCTAACATACAGCCTAGGTTCCAGTTAGAAAGCTCTTACTGATCTCAGAATTTTCCCACTATCCCCTGCATTGATCATGCACAGTCTGATCTCTAGGCAAAACTTTCCTTAAATGGTTTCCTGATGCCTTTATTATATAGCCTTTGCTATGGGTGCAGAACTGGCTGTGGCTACCAGATAATGGCCCTCCTAATGGAGGTCTAATTATACCTAGATATCAGAGGCAGTAGATGGACTACTGAGCCTGAAGGAAGACCTGAGTTCCAATCCAAGCCTCAGACATTTACTGCCTTTTTTTTTCTTTTTAGAGGGGGAAAGGCTGGGCAATTGGGGTTAAGTGACTTGCCCAAGGTCACATGGCTAGTAAGTGTTAAGTTGTCTGAGGATGGATTTGAACTCAGGTCCTCCTGACTCCAAGGCCAGTGCTCTATTTACTGCACCACCTAGCCATCCCTGACAATTACTGTCTATGTGACCCTGGGCAAGTCACTTAACTTCAGTTTCTAGTAAAATGAGGATAATAATACCACCTACCTCCCAGGATTGTAGTGAGGATCAAATGAGATGATGATTATAAAGCATCCAGCACGGAGCTAGCTGGCCTATAGCGAGCCCTTTATAAATGTTAGATGTTGTTGTTATTATTAATGCATTCATCCCCCTCGGCCATGCCCAGACCACATAGATTATGGCCAATCCATATTGGTCCATTTAATTTTAACCCAGCTTTATTTAATTCAACAAACCTTTCTTAAGGAAGGCACTTCACTGTGCGGCCAGCCGTGCAATGATAAAATATAAACCAGTCCCTGCCCTCAAGGCACTTAGAGTCAATTCTCAGGAGCCAGAGATAAATCCTAAGAAAGCATTAGAAATGGGGGAGCTAGCTTCCACCACTCCAGGGTCTTGCTTATCTCACTGACTCTAATGTCCTACTCGTATGGCAAGGCCAAGGTTAATTGGCATCTCCTCTATGAAGTCTTACCCTCTCTCACTTGATCTTCTAGTATTTCTGACTCCCTTTACCTAATTTTACTCTCATTTTCTTACATTTGTCTTTGCACAAGCTTAGTCACTCCCACTGGATTGTAAACTTCTTAAGAGCTGAGACCCTTTTTAATGTCTGCCTATCACAGATACTTAATAAATGTTGAAAATACATCCTTCCTACCCTATTCTCATTTAAACTCTAGGCTAGAGGTGGGGAACCTGGGGCCTTGAGGCCACATGTGACCCTCTAGGCCCTCGAGTGCAGCCCTTTGACTTTAGCCCTTCATAGTGAAGTTTGGATGCAGTCAAAGGGTCACACAAGGATATAGAGAGCAATATGTGGCCTCTAGGCTGAAGGTTACCCATCCCTGCTCTATACATAGATTGAAGCTTAGATTGGCCAAGTTCAACCTTCTTCAGGAAGCAATCTGTAGTTCTACCAATCTAGGGATCTCTCCTTTCTCTAAATTTATTGTATCTATGAGCAGAGAAAAATTATGTACTAATCTATGTGTATTGATTGTATCATGTACGTTTCATGTTTCTTTTGCAGGGTTGTGCTAGATTACAAACTGCTTATGTGCTAGAAAGTGTTCATTTTCTAACACTTCTTCCATTGTTGTTAAGTTGTGTCTGATGTTTCATGACCCCGTTTGGGTTTTGTTTTGTTTTGGTTCTTTTTTCTGGCAAGAAAAAAAATGGTGTGGTGGTTTGCCATTTCCTTCTCCAGCTCATTTTACAGATGAGGAACTGAGACAAACAGGGTTAAGTGACTTGCCCAGGGTCACACAGCTAGTAGGTAAGCCAGTAAGATGATTCTTCCTGACTCCATGTCCAGTACTCTACCCACTGTGCCACCTAGTTGCCTCTTCCTCTCATAGTGTCTCAGTTGTGCACAGGACACACACTCAATATTTGTTCAATGGCTTTTGATTGGGGAAGATGGAGAGGAAGAGGAAGGGAATTTTATGATGTTTTAGAGTATTCAGGGCCTCTACCAAATGGCCCTCCATGTATATACCAGAGTTGGTAAATTGGCCCAGCTGGTATTTAAACCCAAATCTTCTGACTCCATAGGCAACATTTTTTCTACTTCATCACACTTTGGACATCCATACTGATAACCAAGGCATTCTATGCCTTGGAAGATGAAAGATTATCTCCACAATTGGGCCTTAGGCCTTCTAAGGATGGATTTCTGCAGCTGTACCTTATCCAACTTATACTCAGAATTTGCTAACTGGGTCATAGAAGACAGACCAGATGCTACTAAGTGTAACTAAGGCTCCCGGAGCCAGTTTCCAAAATGGAGACATCAGAGTGTCCACATTCTAATTTTGGCTTTGCTCCTGTTTCTCAAAATGACCTTGAATGAATCCTTTCCTTTTTCTACGATCAACCCCACTCCACCCTACTTAAAGGGTCACAGAGTCTGGCTGACATTTGCTCTTTAACCTCTAGTTCTCAGATGACTTGAGTAATGATGATAACTATGATAGCCAACATTTTCTAGCTTTGTAGTTAGTTCAGTCATTTTTCAGTCATGTCTGACTGTTTGTGATCTCATTTGGGGTTTTCTTGGCAAAGATACTGGAGTGGTTTGCCATTTCCTTCTCCAGATCATTTTGCAGATGAGGAAACTGAGGCAAGCAGAATTAAATGATTTGTGTAGGGTCATACAGCTAGTAAGTATCTGAGGCCAGATTTGAACTCATGAAGATGAGTCTTCCTGGCTTCAGGCCAGCCCTCTGAGTTCCCTAGCTGCCCTAGCTGTGTAGTTTATACAGCATTCTCATTTGATCCTTTACCAGTCTTGATATGTAGGGAGTATTTTGACAACACACCCAGCTCCAGGGGATACCTAGGACTTGTGGATTCATTCATTCATTCATTCCTTGATTCATTTATTTACTGGTTCATTCAGTCACCCCCTCATTTGACCCTGAATGTTGACTACATGCTCAGTTCTATGCTATGTGTAAGCCATAAGACACAGTGCTGCCTTCCAAGAATTCATACCGGGCAAAACAAAACCACATACATCACAATCACTACAATCACCTTCAAAACCTTGTCTTAAGGGGAAATATTTCCCTGTTCCCTTCATAGTTGGGACAGCAGTCCTGGATTGAGTCAATAAGCTGTTTCTCCAAGGTGGCACCTCTTACTCCTTGGAAGGCCTTAATCCTTCCCAGATCTGGTTTTAAAGATAGGTTTTCAGGCTAATAAAGCTGTCAGTTGTCACCCTGTTACTTCATCTGGCAGAGGGAAAAGGGGGTCGGGCAGAAAGGAGCAGTGCTGTCGCTCTTCCAATTCTGGGCAGGCAGAAGCATGTCTATATTGCCACAAGAAATTCCCAGACTGCCGGGGGAACAAGCTATCTCAGAGACCCGATCATCTAAGAAGTCAGAAGCAGTCTTTCTGATGAGGAAAAGAAAATAGGTGAAAGGTACTGACTGAGCTGAGTGGGGGAACAAGGTCAAGCTGACAGGACAAGGCATAGCTAGTGTGGATAGAATGGCTGGGGTTAGGGGGAGAGCAGGGAGAGGCCTGGGAAACCTGCTTCACATTTTTACCCTCAATTGCTTTGCTGTAGATTTGAAAGGGTATCAATTCTCTCTCTTTAAATTCCTACCTATAATGTTACTTTTAACTTTTTGAAAGCTCTTTTATATCTATTAAGTCATTTAACCCTCACAACAAAGTAAGGTAGGGATTAGAAATGGCACCATTTTCCAGATGAGGAAAACTGAGCCCTTGGGGGAATGGAAATGATTTATCCTTCTCATGTAACAAACAATAGTAGGGTCATGACTTGAATTCAGGTCTCTGATCCCAAGTGGGAGGCTTTCCTCCAGGTCCTATTGCCTTCCTCAAATCTAAACCATTGGCAATCTGTGCCAGGGTTGAGATCGAGAATGGAGGTAGAGGTGGGGGGGGAGGTATTGGATTAATCTACAGCTCTGTTTCAAGCCTGTGCCTATGTAGTGGTGGGAGTGGGGAAGATAGGGAATAACTGGCTTCCTAAGGGAGCAGGGCTATGGAGCTGAAACAGGGAATGGCTTCTCCACCATCTGCTTCTGGTTCACTGACTTGCCATCTATCCTTGCCTTAGCAGGGCTCCCCAGTCCTCAGCTGACAGAAGGGCTCTATTTATAATACTATGTGTTCCCACTCCCTGCCTCCCTCTCCTCTTGATCCCAGAAAAAATGAGCACACCAATGAATCGTAGTTTCCAAAGTGTCCCTCTATAGTGGTAGTAGCCTGGTGCCGCCTTTATCTCAGGCTCAGGACTTGGGGCTTCCAAATTCCCCTTTAGACTTCTGTATGGTGAGTGGGAGGGAAGTCATGTTCTCTTCCTAGGTCAGGAATATTTATCTACTTCCCTCTTCCCAAGGATCTTGGAGTTGCTAAAAATTTTCCTTTTCTTTTAAGGCTTTTCCACTAGAGTTTTATAGAATCATTATTCTTGAGCTGGAAGGTAAGTATAATTTAGTCCAATCCTGCCATTTTGCAATTGGGGAAACAGAGGTCCAGAGAGGTTCAGTGACTTGTCCAAGGTCTCATAGGTAGAAAATTGCAGAGCCGCTTTGATTTCACATCTGGTATACTTTTCTTTGCATTACACTGCCTTTAAAAGTGTCGGACCAAAATGGACTCAGGAGTTTTACCCCTACTACTAACTTGAGGTATGAACTAAGCCAAGGCCTTCTTTTCTCCATACTTCAGTTTTCACTTTCTCCCACCCCCCCAACACCCCATCAAAGTATTAAGATACCTACCCAGTTGTAGTCTGAAAAATCACTGTTCAAAGTACCTGTGGGATACTCTGAGAATTTTAAACTTTTTTCCTTTCCTTTAATCTTTCATTAGTGCTCCAACTTCTCCATTCTTCTCACTTCGCAATGCCTTTCCCATTTACTCCATAGAACTCTCTCTTATAACAAAAAAGTGCAGTTAACAAGGCAATCAGCTCATTAGGCATGTCTGATAAGGCATGAATCATTCTGCACTGACGTTCTACCACATGACGCTGGAAAGCTAGAGCTGGAAGGGACCTTATGCATCACGTTTAGCTCTCTCATTTTACAGATGAGGCCTTAGAGGGGTTGAATGACTTGCCCAAGATCGTATGTGTACTTGTGCCAAGATTCAAACTCCGGCTTAGTGAGACCAAGTTTGTCACAGTCTCTCTTACCTCATCACTCAGTTCTTCTTCCAAAAAGCAGAGGAGATAGTGCCAGACTGGGAGTTAGCAGGCTTGGACTCTATGTCTGTCTGTGCCACTATCTAGCTGTATGACCAAGGGCAAATGGTCTCCCCTCTCTGGGCCTCAGTTTCCCTACCAGCTAAATGAGGAAGGTAAGGGCCTAGATGAACTCTAACATCTTGTCTAGGGGTTGGGATTCCAAACTCACTCTTCTGATTAAAAGTCCCCTGTTTTCATTCTAGGATTTATCTTCATAACCTAGTCTTTTCAATCGGGACTCTAATGGTAAGCAAGAATAGGAATGTGTGCCATTTCCCATTAGAACCCTGTAATCACCTTGGACTCCTATCAAAGAACAAAGACAATGCTTGTGCCATAGGTGATCTCTGGTAAATTATTTGATTCTTCCTTCTCCATCAATGCCTCCTCACCCTCCACCTCCTATCCATTCAATTGCCAAGTTCCATGGACTCTATCTCCTATAATAACTCTCCAGTCTTTCTTTTCCCAATCATTCACTTTATCATCGCTTTAATTTTTGTCCCCATCGGTTGCTATCTGGACTCTGCCAACAATCCCATGCCTGATCTCTCCCCTCTCTGTATCCTGTCTTTCTAATCTTTCTAAATGCACAGGTTTGACCACATTGCTTTCCTCTCAGCGATTGTGGGCAGCTCCCTGCTGCTAACTGAACAAAGTGGGTACCACTCTTGCTAATATTCTAGACCCTCAACAGTCGGCCCCCATCTAGGTTTCCGACCTTTATTTTGCATGACTCTCCTTCAATAGTCTACTTTCCAGCTAAACTAAACAGCTCTATTCACTACCACCCCCACCTTTGTTCATGCCTGTCCACTGCCCCTTAGAGTTGCCCGTTGCCATGGAGAGTAATAAGGGCAATGGCAGGAGTTCCTGGAGCTGAAGAGAATTCAGAGGAAGTTGGATGTCAGGGCCAGCCTTGCATGGTTTGTCATGAAAACAAGCACGTGCCCATAGAATAACAGCGTGTGGCGGATTGAGAGAAGTCTTTGTGGAGCCTTGCACCTGGTTGTTTACCTGGATATTGATCTTTTACAGCCTGAATTCATTCTTTGCCAAGTGCCTCATCCTTGGACTTGATACTCCCCCAGTCCTGGCTTTTGTTTCACCCTGGCTCCCTGCCTCTGGGCCCTTCCATCCCTCTGTCTGTCTTCCCACTTACATATCCTAGCCTTCAAAAATGATTCGATCCCCTCTCCGGAGAAGAATTTCTCAACTTCCAGCCTGTGAAACCCCCCTGACCCACCCAATTGGACTGGGAAGATATGAATCAGCTCCAAGGAGACTGTTCAGCTGAAGCCTACGCTGGGTCCTTAACACACTCAGGGAGGGGGAAGCATGTCATTTCCCATAGCCCTGCCTGTTAAAACTCTTTCTCTTCTTTCAAAATCCAATTCAGGTGTAGACTCCTCCAGGAAACTTTTCTTGATTCCTCAGAGCTGGAAGTGTTTTTTCCCATCTCAAATTTCTTAGGACTCTTTGTCCTTTACAGTGATCACATTATGACTTATTTGTTTGTATAACTGTCTCCTCTCCCTAATAGATCTTTATAAGGCCATTGAAGGCATATTTGTTTCCCCAGCACCAAACACAATGCCTTTTAGCAACAGCTATGTGGTGGAGTTGATAGAGCACTCAGCCTAGGTTTATGAAGATCTGAGTTCGAATGTGGCCTCACATGCTTCCTAGCTGTGTGATGCTGAGTAAGTCACTGTTTGCATCAGTTTCTTCAACTGTTAAATGGGGATAATAATAGCACCTATGTCCCAGGATTACTGTGAGGCTCAAATGAGATTATGTTTGTAAAGGACTTAACACAGTGCCTGAAACATCATAAGCATTTAATAGACATTTGTTCTCTTCCCTTCTCCCCTGAATTGAACTGGATTTAACCAAATTTCTGTGTATTAAACAGAACCCAGGCATGTCTGGCCAGGCCCAGTTTTCCTAACATGGAGGTGCCCTCAAGGGGGTCTTTGGAGCACATCCAGATTCCCTAAAATGGAGATTTCTTTGCCTCTCTACCACATGGGTGGGGGCACTTTTCTTTAGCTGACTGCCTATGATTTTAGACCTGGTGAAACTAACCCTTTCAATCTCTTCTTGCCGATGTCCTTTTGGCCAGTCTGATTTTCTTGTCCATAAGGTGAGGATCCCAGTCTACCTACAGGGGGGATGCCACAAATGGAACCAGTGAGAGTGGAAGGGCTTTCCTTCCTTTGCTCCATCTGTATTATTTTGGCTCCCCCATCCAAGAAATTGACCTGGGGGTGTTTGTTTCTAAGAAGTGTTGTTTGTCCTCCTACGTTTCAGATGCTGGGGGTATCCCTACAGGACCCTCTGGGAATTTGAGTCATGGTGACCTTGGAGATAGATTTCAGGTGGGGTGGTAGTCAGCCAGCCTGTCAAGGAAGAACTAAGAAGCCAGAGGGCCTGGGAGTGCAGTCTGAGGTTGGCTTTTGGACTTGGAACTGGGTCTGTGTGCTATAGAAACAGAACTAAGCTAGGAACCCAATTCCCTTCCCTCTGCAGAGATTAGGGTGGTACCAAGTGTGTGTGTGTGTGTGTGTGTGTGTGTGTGTGTGTGTGTGTATGGAGGATTATACTTCCCATAGGGAGTGAATTTGTATATTTATGATTACACCTTCTGAAGTAAATATTTCTGTATAAAAGCTAATCTAATTGTTAGTGGCTAAATGGAACTGGAATGCAAGGGACCACATCTCCTACGATTGAGAGAATACCATTAGTGGGGGCTGAACCATTTGCAGAGAGCAAATCTCCATCCCCACCCCCACCCTTCAGTGCTCTTAAGGGTACAGAGAAGCCTGGGGGAGGAGTGAAATCTTATACACTTGGCCTTTAGGCCCAAGAGGCTGGGGTAGTCAGGATTACATGATTACATGAGAAAAGTGGACAATAAACTTTATGGTGTTTTCATTCTGACCTGAGCCTAAGACTCCAGTTTCCTACAGGACATTGACTTGTCTTTGCATAACTTCAAGGAAAACAAGTATACATATTTATGCAACATACATATGGACTCACCAAGTTACAGCACTGCTCTTAAGAGGTGTAGCTTAGAAGAGACAAGGGGTAAACTACTCTACCCTATCCATTATATGAGTTATATTTAAATAATAGTCATTATCAGTTAAAATTACTTTTAAAAAATGATCGTAGGATATAGAGCAAGAAGACCTAAGAAATTATCTAATACCCTTGCATTTTTAATTTTTTAAAGTTTAAATTTAATTTTTTCAAAGAACAAAATGTATTTTTTCTCCCTCCTATCTTCCCATGTGGGAAAAATAAGAGAAACAAACCCATGTAACAAATATATATAGTCAAGCAAAATAAATTAATAATAATAACTAGCATTTATATAATGCCTACTATGTGCCAGGCATTGTGCTAAATGCTTTACAAACATTATCTTATTTGATCCTCACAACAACCTTGAGAGACAGGTGCTGTTATTATCCTTGATTTGCAAATGGAGAAACTGAGGCAAATAGAGGTTAAGTGACTTGCCCAGGGTCGTACAACTACTAAGTATTTGAATTCAGGTCTTCCTGATTCTGGGCCCAGTGCTCTATCTCCTATGCCACCTAGTTCCCACATTGTCCATGTCTATAAATAGAGGTTACATTCTACATCCTGTCTTTATCACCTCTATGACAGTAGGTAGGGAGTCTGCTGGATTCATGCTTGGCCACCAGAGTTCTTATGTCTTCTAGAGTTGATTGTTGTTACAACGTTGTTGTTCTTGTACAAATTGTACAAACTGCTCTGTTACAGTTCATGTAAATTTTCCCAGGCTTCATTGAAACTATTCCTTTCATCATTTCTTATGGTATTATAGTATTCCATTACATTCATGTAGCACAGTTTCTCAATCTCTCATTTTACAGATAAGAAAACCGAGGTCCAATAAGGGAGAGTGGAACCCAATGATCAGACAGCTAGCCATACACACAGTGGCAGGGCTGAGACTACAAGAATCTGATCTGTCCAGTATTCCCCAGGAGTTGAGGTTGCTCTTAATGATCATAGCGGCTTCTGATATGATCATATCACAGGTGAATCCCAAAGCTCCACTTCCAGCCCTTATCTCTCTCCTGAGCTCCAGTTTCACATCTCCCACTACACTTAGGACATTTCTACTTGGATATCCCAAAGGCTTCTCAATCTCATCTAAAACAGAAGTTACCATCTATCCTCCTAACCATGCCCTATTTTTTCTATTTTTTATTTCCTTATTTTTGTCTAGGGCACCACTATCTTTCCAGGTACCCAGGTTCAAAACCTAGGTAGGAGTCAGTTCTTCATTCTTATTCACCATCTAAATTGGCATTTCATAAGTCTTATTGATTCCACTTCAGTAAGCCAATCAACAAACATGTGTTGAGGGCTTACTGTTTGCTAAACACTGTGCTAATTTGTAGAGACCCACAAATTAGTCTCTGTCCTCAGGGGTTTAATGGAAGGGAAGGGGAAAGGAATAAGCATTTTTTAAGTATCTACTATGTGCCAGGCACTGTGCTAAGCACTATGAATATTTCATTTGATATTCACAGCAGCCTGTGAAGTAGGCACTGTTATTATTGCCATTTTACAGTTGAGGAAACTGAGGCATATAGTGAAAGTGACCTGCCCAGGGTCACAAAGTTAGGAAGAGTCTAGGCTAGATTTGAACTCAGCTCTTCCTGAAAGCAGACCCAGTGCTATATTCACTGTGCTACTAGATTAACAGCTTACAGAAGATGATATTTAAACTTATGTAAGAGGGCAGAGAATTTAATAAATGGGGAACATACAACGCAAAGTCCTGGAGATGGGAAATACGGAGTGTTATGTTTGAAGAGCTATAAGGAGGCCTCTATAGCTAGACCAAAGAATGTAGAGAAGGGAATGAGATGTAAGGGGGCTGGAAAAGTAGGAAGTGACCAAATTTTGAAGAACTTTGAATGGCATATACTTGATCTTAGGGAGCCCCTGTAAGACACAAGTTGGATCCATCATTTAGTTCAGTAGTTTTCAGTTGTGTCACTGTTCATGACTCCATTTGGGGTTTTCTTGGCAAAGATACTGGAGTGGTTTGCTGTTTTCTTCTCTAGCTCATTTCTTTGCAAATGAGGAAACTGAGGCAAACAGGGTAAAGTGACTTGTTCAGGATCACACAGTTAGTAAGTGTCTGAGGCCAGATTTGAACTCAGCAAGCTGAGTTTTCCTGAATCTAAGCCTGCCACTCTATCCATTACACCACCTAGATGCCCCTAAAGTATGGACTGAACCCATACTGTAGAAAAATCACCATCGAAGCTAAACAGAAGATGGATTGGAGCCTTCCATTGGCTATCCCTCCATGCCTGGAATGTATTGCCTCTTCACTTCTGTCTCTTAGAGTTACCTGTAAGACTCAAATTATGCTCTACTTTCTACAAGAAATCTTTCTTGGCCCTCCCCAGCTAGTGCCCATTACCTTCTCTCTCTCTCTCTCTCTCTCTCTCTCTCTCTCTCTCTCTCTCTCTCTCTCTCTCTCTCTCTCTCTCCTTGCTTTTTCGAGAGGCAATTGGGGTTAAGTGACTTGCCCAAGGTCACATGGCTAGTAAGTGTTAAGTATCTGTGGTCAAATTTGAACTCAGGTCCTCCTGACTCCAGGGCTGACGCTCCATTCACTGCCACCTCACTGCTCCTCCTCACCTTCTCTTTTGTATACATCTCTATATGGGGAAATCCAACATAGTGAATTAGAGTGATGGCCTCAGGGTGAAGAGCATATACTCTAGGCCTGACCCCGGGCAAATCACAACTTTTCAGTAACCTTCTAAGTCTCTAAGTTTCAGAGAGGCAGTCACAACTGCATTGGTAGAAGAATAGATTTCCTCACACTAATGAAATTACAAGTGTAGTTCTATCTGAACATAGAAATTTGCTTTCTGTCTTAATGTCTTGCTCAGTGCTGGCACAGAGTTTACCAAATAAATGCTTGTTGGTGAATTTATTAGGCAGCTAGGTATTTCAGTGAACAGACTACTGGGTCTGGAGTAAGGAAGACCTGAGTTAAAATCCAGCCTCAGATACTCAATAGCTGTGTGGTCCTGGGCAAGTCACCTTTTTTTGCCTTAATCCACTGGAAAAGGAAATGGCAAACCTTTCTAGCATATTTGCCAAGAAAACCTCATATGGGGTCATAAAGAATCAGACATGACTGAACAACAATGATGAATTTATTATACGTTATTAATTTGTCATCATCATCACCACCACCACCACCACCATCATCGAACAGGAAATTGGGGCCATATTCCTGACAGCTTGAACATTAATCCCAATTATTGAATGTTAGGATTCTTTTTTTTTTTTTTTGCCTTTTGGAGGGCAATTGGGGTTAAGCAACTTGCCCAAGGTCACACAGCTAGGTTTTTATTTGTATGTGCGTTGTGTCTGAGGCCGGATCCGAACTCAGGTCCTTCTGACTCCAGGGCTGACGCTCTACTCACTGCGCCACCTAGCCGCCCCGAATATTAGGATTCTTAAAAACAAAACAAAACAAAAAAACAGAAGTGAAGGAGGGAGAGGTAGGCAGGATAGTTCCAGAAATACAAACAAAAAGCATCAGCAAAACTGATTTTAAAAACAAGTTAACCAGTGAATCTTAGCTTGTGGCTTTGATTTGCCTGTACTTTTCAAGCTCCGATTTCTTTCTGTGTTTTTATTTTGAGTCTGAAAATAGAGCTTTTGCTCTACAAAAGAGTGGATTGAATTTTGAGATCAAAAGTTGGTGGGGAGCGAGGGAACGGTAAAGAGAAGGATGGGATTACTTTATTTTGTGGGTCAAGAAGGCATTTGGGGGCCCTCTGCTGTCATTCACCTGTCAGCTGTTAGAAGAATCTGTGTCCTTAGCCTGCAGTGCTCTCTGGTGGCCCTGCTTCTTTCAGACACTTAGCCTAGGCTGCTGGCTATTGTTTATAACTGCTCCAAAATGATACCATGGGATTTAGATCTGGAAGGGACCTTAGAAATGATCTGTTGGGATATGCTGATGCCAGCTCTGACTGGAGAGAGCTAACTGTTGAATTTTCTCCATGAGCATTTGGAATCAGAAATCAAAAATGCTGCAAATTAATTTTTTTTTTATTGTCTAGACAGTGACATCAGACTCAAATAGAAAAAGGTGGGGAGAGCTATTAGAGTATAAAAGAATCCCTGGGCCTGTATAATGAATCAGGAAGTCACTTATTAACATCATCTATGTTCTGTTATATTTTTATTAATTTTGTTAAACGTTTTCCAATTATCTTTTAATCTGGTTCTGGCTGTCATCAGGAGTGCAGGCGTTATGCTGCCCCAGGCTATCTTGATGTTTGATACATCTAGTCTATACTTAAGAAAATGATAGAAAAAATATTAATACTTCAGATTAAATTTAAACTTAAAATGCCTCATGGGTACATTGTTTTTTCTATAGGGTTGGTTGTTAAACATTTACAAGTATATCTCTTGATTTTTAGTCTGACTCATTTTACAGCTGAGAAAACTGAGTCCAAGAGAGGGAAAGTGAATTGTCCAAGGCCACACAGTCTAGTAAGTAGAGGAGCTAAGATTTGAACCATGGTTCTTTGATTCCAAATTCAGTGCTTTTCCCTTCACCGCACAAACCTTTATCTCCCAATAGTCAATCAACAAATACTTATTGAACGTATATTATAGACAACAAAATGGGAGTTTAAAACAGGTCTAAGAAGTAATCTCTGCTCTCCGGAAGTTTATCTTTGGCATCCTCTCACCTCCACTTTCTCCAGCAACCAAACTCCCACTCCAGTTCCAATTCTATGTCATAGAATCATAGGAGTGTAGATTCAGAGTTGAAAGGGCTTTTAATAGTAATTTAGTGTAGTTTTTAAAAAAATTTACAGACTAGGAAACTGATGACCATAGGAGTTAAATGAGTTTTTGATGGACTGAACACTAATCCCAATTACTGAATGTCAGGATTCTTTAAAACAAAATGAAAAAGTGTTGGCAAGGAGGAGGAAGGAGAGGTAGGCAGGATATTTCCAGAAATCATATAAAAACAAAAGGCATCAGCAAAACTTACTTTAAAAACAAGTACACCAGTGAGTCATAGCTTGTGGGTTTGATTTGCTTGTCCTTTTCAAGTTCTGATTTCTTTCAATATTTTTAATTCAAGTCTGAAAAAAATTGCACAGGTGGTCCTCTGACTCCAAATCCAGATCTCTTTCAACCTCCTGAAGATCTTGCTCTCATATAGGTTTTAATCATGTACCTAAATTGTTAAATGATTAAAGGTTAAAGTATTGTATATTTCAGGGTTCCTACTGCTGCTGCTCTTCTTCCTCCTCTTTCTCCTCTTCCTTCTCCTCCTCCCCAGAACCAAATCTATAATAATATTATTTTAGACACTAATGGATACTGACATAGTGTCATATAGATATGGGAGAGTGGATCTGGGCAAACAAGAATATACTGGAGCCAGCTTCAACCAATTGAATGCAAAGGATAAGGGTGAAGGGAGTATAGGTCAACCGTGATTTGGTTATAGATACATCCACCCACAGAGACACACACCCTACACAAAGACTCTAGAAGAGCTAAGAGGATGAGTAACAACTAGATGGTCTGAGGGACTGAGAGAGAGAGGCACTGGCAGCTTGGCATATACTCATTCACTCTCTGGTGTTGGGTGGTAGGCATTCCACAAGGAAAACTTCCAACCAGTTGCCTTAGAACAAAGCTTCTCATCACTGGAGTTCACAGGTTTAGATTTAGATTTAGAGAAGACCTGGATGGAACTTGAGCAGTTACCCAACTTCATCCCATCTCCTTTAACAGACATGAAAACCGAGGCTTAGGTTAAGTGATTTGTCCAACGTCATTCATGTAGTAAATGATAGCTCTGGAATTCAAACCCAGGTAACCTGTTAGATAGGTGGCAAAGTGGATAGAGGACTGGACCTGGAATCGGGAAGGCTGGAGTTTAAATCCAGTCTCAGATATTTACTAGCCTTATGACCTTGGGCAAGTCACTTAACCTTTGTCTACACCAGTTTTCCCTCAACTGTAAAATGGGGATAATAATAATATTTACTTTCCAGGGTTGTTGTGACAATCCAATGAGGTAATATTTGAAAAGTGCTCAGCACAGTGCCTAGCTAACAGCTGGTACGTAACCAATATTTCTTCTTCAAATCTAATGCTCATCTGTAGCACCTTAAGGAGGGATGACCCCTTGTTAGAGCCAATATAAAGGAAATTTTTGCTCTGCTATGAGTGGATTACATGATTTCTAGGGTTCTTCCAAGTTCTGAGTTTCAGTGATTCTCCAGGTGGCATATGCCATGAAACAATAGTGAATAATACAACAGAATCTAATTCTCACATCCATCGTATGCTCTAGAGTAAATGTTAGGAATATTGAGGTGAGGGGTTGGGCTATAAGGAGGAGAGAGGAGGTTTCTGGTCTCTTTACGGCCTCATTGTTGGAGATCTTCCATATATGTTGACTCCCTCATTAGAATGAGTTCCTGGTGTTTCCCACAAAGTCGGTGCTTAATAAATGCTTTGTTCTTTCATTCTTTTGTCGTAGTCTCTGCCCCTCTTGTGGGACCAGCCAGGAGCCTCAGCCATGCATGCCCTTTAAAGGGAGGGACCAGAGCAGATGTGTCTTTTCTGATGAAGCAAAAACAATCCACGCCCAGCTTAATGGGTAGCGCTCCAGTCCAACCTTTCCCCCTCCACAGGAGGGTTTCCAAGGTGAGACAGATCAGGGAGGACTGTAGCAGTCAGTGTAGACAGCCTGCCAGCCCCAGTTATTGAGCTTTAGGAAGCAGGGGGGAAGCATTCACTGTCCTCTGTTTTGGGACCAGGAGGAGAGAAAGAATTTATTGCAGTCGCTGGCTGAGCCAGGCGACTCTAGTGCAGTTTTAATCATGAATCATTTTGGATCGACTGGCTCCGCTGGGTGCGTGAGCAGATGGTTATCATTTTAACATGCTCTCCCGTCCTTAGTGGAATCTGGCTTTTTATTGTCCCAATTTAATTTGGCTTGATTTCCCATCCACTTCCTGGGCGGGAGAAAGCAGCAGTATTCTGCGCTGCAAGGCTTAGAGTGTCCACCAGGGGCTGCTGCTGCTTTGCTCTCCCAGCTCCCCTCTTAATATTATCATTACCTTATTGCTAGGGCCTCACCCGCTCTAAGTCTAAACCTCTCTAGGTTTTTCTTGCCCGGGTTTCACCTGGGACCTCAAGGTGCCACTTATTCTGTTGGCTGTTCGACCGTCTTTGCACGCCTTTGTGGTAACGCAGCATTTGGAGGTGAGGCGGTCCAAATTGCGGGGACTACATGCAGCCAGGATGGACAGGGGAAAGAAAGAAAAAGGGAAAAAAACAAAAAACAAAAAACAAAAAAACCAAGAACAGAAAAGCAACAACAAAGACGGAAGGCCCAGAACCGCGAGGAGCAGCGAGGCCCGGATCGCGCAGCCACCGACGGAAGAGCGGCTCCCGCCTTCAGCCTTCTGAGCACGTTGTGGGACGGAAGCCAGAGATAGCTGCAGCCCCGCAAAGCTCCCGGCGTTCTACCAAGCGTTTAGTCACTTTCACTAGGAGACGACAAATACATAAATCAGGCCCCAGGGCACTCAGCCACCTGCAAATAAAAATGCTTCTGTTGAGCCCCAGATGCTGCCCTCACCCTTCAAGAGCTGTCTGTATTGGGCTATGTGAGAGGAGAGAGACAGTGAGACAGAGAGAGAGAGAGAGAGAGAGAGAGAGAGAGAGAGAGAGAGAGAGAGAGAGAGAGAGAGAGAGAGAGAGAGAGAGAGAGAGAGAGAGAGAGAGAGAGAGAGAGAGAGAGAGAGAGAGAGAGAGAGAGAGAGAGAGAGAGAGAGAGAGAGAGAGAGAGAGAGAGAGAGAGAGACAGAGAGAGAGAGAGACAGAGAGAGACAGAGACAGAGACAGACAGAGACAGAGAGAGAGAGAGAGAGAGAGAGACAGAGACAGAGAGACAGAGACAGAGACAGAGACAGAGAGAGACAGAGACAGAGACAGAGAGACAGAGAGACAGAGAGAGACAGAGACAGAGACAGAGAGACAGACAGAGACAGAGGGAGAGAGACAGATAGAGAAACAGAGACACAGAGAGATACACACAGAGACAGAGACAGAGGCAGAGAGTCAGAGACAGACAGAAACAGAGACAGAGAGAGAGGGAGACAGACAGAGACAGACAGACAGACAGAGACAGAGATACACACAGAGACAGAGTCAGAGACAGAGAGAGACAGAGATACAGAAAGATAGAGAGAGAAACAGAGACAGAGAGACAGAGAAACCAATAAAACAAAAAAACTTCTCTTGGCTTCAGTGCTAAACATGGGCTCCCTGTTGCTTGGGGGCCTCTTTGGGCTCTATTTATTCCATTTGGCTGAGCTACTGGGCTGGTTGCTGGTAAACCAACATAGTCTAGATTAGAACCCTTGCCTTTTCTCCACTCCTGTCCAGACCAATCTGTTCTGCTCACTGTTGTTAATGTGTATTGCCCTAATTCCCAGCCTAGGAACCTACAATGGCAGGCAGCTAGATAGCACAGTGGAGTTCAAATGAGACCTCAGATATATTGGCTGTGTGACCCTGGACAAGTCATTTAACCTCGATTACCTAAAAAAAGGCCAACCTACCAACCAAATAAATAAAAAAACAAAACCGTCCCTCTCCAAAAAAGAACCTATGATGACTCCCTATTGCCAAGTCACCAAGCCCTTCCATAATTTGGCTCCTTCCTACAAATCCAACTTTGTCTCCTATCACTCCTCAGTGTGAATTCCAGACAATTATCATTGTCTTCCAAATATTCCCCAGTCCCACACTCTATCTCATGTTATACCACAGTACTACAATAAATCTCATAATCTTAGAGTTGGAAGACAACTAAGAGGTTAGAAAGTAAAGTGATATTTGAATAAAATGCTATCTAAAACATATTTTTGGGACAGGACCAATGCATGATTTTTAAAATTTTTACTGTATTTGTTATGAGGGTTTTTTTCTTTTGAGTAAAGGGAAGGCAGGGGGGAGGAGAAAATATTTTTGTTAATTGAAAAATTCAGTAAGATATTCTTTTTTTGGAGGGCAATTGGGGTTAAGTAACTTGCCCAAGGCCACACAGCTAGGTTTTTATTTGTGTGTGCATTAAGTGTCTGAGGCTAGATCCGAACTCAGGTCCTTCTGACTCCAGGGCTGACGCTCTACTCATTGTGCCACCTAGCCACCCCAGATATTCTTTATAATATACTGGACAAATGGGTTTCCAGTCTTTGTTCAAAGACCTCCAGTGGAGATGGTCCTTTTCCCCCCAGAGTCAGCCCCTTCCATTTTGGGATAGCTCCAATTGTTAAGAGGTTTCTTCCCTCTTTGATATAATCTGTTTGCCCCCTTTTCTTTGGTGACTTCCATCCATTCCCCTCTGGTTCTAAATCCCCAAGGAGAGGTTGATAAACCCTTGTCAGTGATGCTATAGAAGGCAACAGGTGGGGTTGGAATAGATGCCCTCTGAGGTCCTTTCCAACTATGGCATTATTCATAATTCTATGGTTCCTCCTGCACCACTGAAACCAAGAAGGACATGCTTATTCCTTCTTCCATCTGACAGTGCTCCAGATACTTTATAGAGATGTCTTCTTCCTTGTAACCAGCCCCAGGTCTTCTCTAGGCTAAATAAACTAATACCTTCCCTCCTTTCCCTTCTCTGTTCTTTTTCTCCAATTCTTAGTATCCTCTGAGGCCTAGCTTTGATTCTGTATCCTCCTTGGAATCGTAGGAAAAGCACTGAACTACAAGTCAGGCCATCTGGTTTCTAGACCCAGTACTGCCATTAGCTGGTTGTATAATCTTTGAAAACACAATTAATCTCCCTGGTTTTAATTCCCTCATCATTAAAGTGAGGAGGTTGGATGAGAGACAGCGTGAGACAGTGGAAAAGATCAATGGGCCTTGGAACCTTGAGGAACAAAGCTCTGTTACCTACCTGAGTGACCTTAAGGAAGTTACTTAATTGCTATGGACTCAGTTTCCCCCATCTGAAAAATGAAAGGGTTAGACTAGATGTCCTCTGAGTCACATTCTAGATCTGCCTCTAGGAACTTATGATTCAATCACCTATAAGGTCTTTTTCAGCTCTAAATATATGAAAATATTATTAGATGATACACGTAATGGTAATTTTCAGCATTCAGATGCTGAATTCTGATCCTACCAGCTATATTTCTCCTTTTTTGATGCCAAAAATTATTCTTTATTCTCTTTTTAAATGAGCTCTCTCACTGGAAGCTAGATAATTTTATCTTCCTTGGGTTTGTTTTACAGATATAAAGCTGCATGGCCAATAATGTATGTATGCAGAGTGGGGCGGGTCAGCTTGCTGCCCTCATTTTCCCTCTTCTCCTGGCCTACTTTTTAAAGCGGTCTAAAGTTGGAAACAGTGTTATACTACAGCAAGAGTAGAAATTCACATAAGAAAACTTGGGTTTGAGCCCTACCCCAGTTCTATGCTGTAGCAGATAGGTCACTGGACGTAGAGTCAGGGAGATCGGGCTTCAAATCCCATCTGAGATACTTGCAAACTGTGTGACCCTGGACAAGTGACTAAACCTCCCTTAGCCTCAGTTTCCTCATTTGCAAAATAAAAGGGGATGGATTTGATAGGCTCTAATGTTCCTTCCTAGTCTAAATCCATGTCCTATGAATAGTTTCTAGCTCTGTGACCTGGAAAAAAGTCTCTGAATCTCAGTTTCTTGATTTGTAAAGAAGGAAAAATAAAGTATATGTCACCTATCGAAGGGCTATTGTGAGGGCCCAAGCTAAGCCAAAAAAAAAAAAAAAAGCATTCGTTAAGCACCAACTGCATGCAAAGTAATGTGTAAGGTTCTAGGGAAACAACAAAGTGAAACACAGATCTCACCTTCAAGAAACTTTCGTTCTTGGAAATCAAGAATGCCCATCAATTGGGGAATTGCTAAGCCAGTTGGGGTATATGAATGTGATGGAATACTATTGTGCTATAAGAAATGAGAAGCAGACAGACTTCATTATAACCTAGATAGACTTATATTAACTGATGCTGAGTGAGAGGAGCAGAACCAGGAGAACACCGTACACAAGTACAGACGCATTGTATCTGTGACGACTGATTGATAGACTGGGCTCATCTCAGCGATGCAAGGTTAGAAGACAACTCCAAAGGACTCATGATGGAAAAGGCTGTCCACATCCAGAGAAAGAATTATGGAATCTGAGTGCAGATTGAAGCAAACTACTTGCTCTTTCTTTTGTTTTGTTTTGTTCCTTCCTCACTGTTCATTCCATTGGTTATAATCCTTCTTTACAATCTGACTAATGCTTAATGTGAAGATATTCATAGAACTTATATTGCATTGCATGCCGCCATGGTGGGGGGAGGAACTCAAAAACTTTGGAAAATTTGGAACTCAAAAACTTGTGGAACTGAATGTTGTAGACTAAAAGTAAATAAATAAATAAACAAAATTTAAAAAAAGGAAAAAGAAGAAAAAGAAATAGTGATAATCAGAATCAATGTCTTTACCTTTATTCATTTTAATTTTTTTTCAGTCAATAGTTTATTTAAATATGCTAGGTTAGAGCTGTTACTGTTTGCATGTATTGCATGTACAAATTTTCACTTTGTTGCAACTATTAAAAGATTGTAAATAGTTGAGTCTAAAATGACACTACATTGAAAAATAAGGAACTTACGTTCTATGAGGGAGGGGTAGAAGACAACATATAAGAATGTAAGTATGTAATTTGAGGGAGAGATCATGAACAAATAGTGGGATCAATGAAGTTAATAGTTATAATAATTAATAATAATACTAAAAGGAGTGAGATCAGGAAAGGCTACATCCATAAAATGGGCCTTGAAGGGAAGGGGGAAGGGAAGAAGGAAGAATATTCTGGATATGAGGAACAGTGTGTGCAAACAAA
Source organism: Gymnobelideus leadbeateri (assembly GCA_011680675.1). Taxonomy (NCBI): domain Eukaryota; kingdom Metazoa; phylum Chordata; class Mammalia; order Diprotodontia; family Petauridae; genus Gymnobelideus; species Gymnobelideus leadbeateri. The sequence continues at coordinate 83,742 of WOXC01008795.1, read as the reverse complement.
CATGGTGGGAAGATGTGTTGGAGCTCAGGCAAAAGCAAAGTGAGCCAGTCGACTTGGAACATAGAGTGTCTGAAGGATAGAATGTGAAATGTCAGTAAAGGTAGGCTGGGGCCAGACTGTGAAAGACTTTACATTTTATTTCTATTTTATCCTAGAGGAAATAGGGAGGTGCTGAAGGTTCTTTAGGAGTGGTGTGACCAGTGCTTTGCCAAGATGATTTTGGTAGTTGTAGAGAGGTTGGATTTGAGAGGAGAAATAGAGAAAGGCTGAGAACAGAGATTCTGATTAGGAGGCTGTGGCAGTAGTCTAGGGGACAGGTGATAAGGGCCTGAACAAAGGAAGTAGGTATGTGAATGCAGAGATAGGGATACATGGGAGCTAGGTTATGGAAGCATAGCTGGCAAGATAGCAACTGCCTGGATCTGGTAGATGAGGTAGAGGATTTATATATGAATATATATGTATACTTACAGAAAATATAAATTGTTGTTTTTGTTTAGTTGCTTTTCAGTCATGTCTGACTCTTTGTGGCCCTATTTGGGGTTTTCCTGGCAAAGATAATGGAGCAGTTTCTATTTCCTTCTACAACTCGTATTACAGATGAGGAAAGTGAGGCAAACAGTGTAAAATGACTTGTCCAGGGTCATACAACCAGATTTGAACTCATAGAGATGAGTCTCCCTAACTCCAGGCCTAGAACTTCATCCACTATACCACCTAGTTGCCCAAAATATAGGAATATGTACATATATGTATGTATTTATATATCTCACACACATAAATTTATAAATATTTACACACATATGTGTATATGTGTCAAGAAGGCTTGAATTGTGTGTGTATATATGTTATATATACACACATGTTTTCTAGATATACACATACACATTATATATACACACATATTATATATATATACACACATAAACAACTCAAGGCTTCTTGATACCATGTCCAGCCCTGTATCCATTATTCCACCTAGCTATCACATTTATGTATATATATAAACACACACATATATGGAGAGAGAGTGAGAGAGACAGAGAGAGAGACACACACACACACACACACATACACACACACACAGAATATAGATGGATCACATTATAGCCATAAAGAACATAAGGTGCCATACAAATATGAGTGATCATTACCAGGGAATATATAATTTTCCTTGCATTCAGACTAGAGATTCATAGCCTTGCCCTGGAATTTTAGGACTTAAGCTTCAAATCTGCACTGCAGTCTATGGTCATCAAGAATAGCTGTGGATCTAAGAGCAAGGAAGGACTTAGGTTGAGAATAGGACTCATTCTTATCAGGAAATTGGTTGTGGAGGCAGGTGGCAAATTTGAGCATTTATGGAAAGAGCTACCTCTGGCTAAAGTAATAATAGTAATAATAATAGTGATAATAGCTATTATTTATCTAGTCCTTCATTTATATATATACCTTAATTCTATCCTCACAATAACCCTATGTGGTAGATGCTAAGATTTTTCCCATTTTGCTGATGATAAAATTGAGACTGAGAAAGCTTAAGTGACTGTTCCAGGATCTAGTAAGTATCTGAGATAGAATTTGAACTCAAACCTTCTTGACTCTGTCTAGCACTATGCCCACCTTCAGCCTACCCTAGAAGCTCCTCACACTTCCTAAATTTTTAATGTGTTTTATTTTTTAAAAAAATTATTCATGTATGTATATGTGTGTATTGTGTGTATTTATGTGCACATATATGTATATAGACATATATTTGGGCAACTAGGTGGCATATGCGCATGTTTGTGTGTGTATGTGTGTGTATTAGGGAACCAGAAAGTTTTAAGGGTTAAACATATGGTTCAAGTAGGCAATTAGTTTCATTAGAGCAGTTTGGTCAATTAATTTGATAAATTAATTAACTTTATTCAAAGTCATTGCTCTTCAAATGCCACTCCGTTTTTAATATTGCAGTGTCTTTTTAGGTTTAGAAAAAAAATCTTACTGCTGTTTTGGAGAGCAGGAGTTATTGGAATGATGGTAGAAAAGGGAGCTGATTCAGAATTACTTTAGTGGGGTTTATTTTTCCTAGTTCAAGGCCTGATGGAAGAGGATGGGTATGAAAGGTTAGGGAATACAATGTGGAGGAGCTGCCCAGATGTTATGATGGTGGTATAAGCCAAGGCAGATTCTCAACTAATGGGCCATTTACTTAGTACTTTGTCTGTAGAGACCGGGGGTAGCCTGGTTTGCTGGTAGAACAACCAGAGATTGGGACTTTCGATCAATATCAATCAATCAATATTAATTAAGCACCTACTATGTGCAGGGCACAGTGCTGATGATGGGGATGCAAAAAAGAGGCAAAGAAACAGTTTCTTGAGGAGCTCATAATCTAATGGATGTGTCTTCTTTGTCCAAGTCTCTACTCCAAAGTCAAATGCAAATGGGTTTGATATTATCTCTTATCCTTGTTTTATCTGCCTGGAATTTGAGGCTCTCCCCAAACTGGTCCCAGTCTACTGAGGTTTATCTTCAATACCATGTGAGCTTTGTCCTCTTCTCCAGCTCTGAGCTTTTGTTTATGCGATCTTTACACCTCTGCCTATCATCAAGCCTCAGTGGAAATTCCATTTCCTTCTTGAAGCCTTCCTTGGCCATCCCAGCTAGGAATAAGCTCTTCTTTTTCTAAGCATTTATAATGCCATATCTGGTACTAATAATGCACATGAAGAGGTAGTGATCAATGTAAAATATCATTAAATATTCTTGTGTCTTCCTGTCCACACTGAAAACTCTAGGAGGTTAATTCATTTAATTTCAATTCAGTTCCATTCCATTCTATTCTATTTGGTTCAGTTCAGTTCAATTAGATTCTATTAAGCAAAATTTTATTAAAAGTTTACACAGCTCAAGGCATCATGTTAAGTTCAGAGTCTATATTTTAAATTTTCATTGAACTCCTTGGGACATAGTTGAACCCTCAGTGAATTGCTGTTACTCATGAAAGACATTGCACTCTTTCCATTCATGTCTTAGAGCGCATGCTACTCTATGCCTGAAACTCCAGACCTTCTCCCCTCTTCTTTTGAACTCCATAGCTGCATTCATGGCTTAACTCAAGTACCACGCTCTCTCTACCCAAGGCCTTTTAGGATCCAAGACTTGTTAGCTTTTCTCTCCCCTAATACATTGATTTGGTGTCTATTTTGCATTTTCCTATCTGTGTACAAGTCCTATCTGTGTACCTTCATAGATTGTAAGCTTCCTGCGGGGAGGTGCTCTTTTCATGTTCACCCTTGTGTTTCCAGACCCAACCAAATGCTTGCTAAATGGAATTGAACATCAGCAAGGATAAGTCTAAGGTTTTCTGTGGTTGTAAAATCACAGGGAAGGCATGCTAGTGCTGAGTGTCCAAGTTCACAAAATCCTTAGGACTCCTCCTCTCTACCCTAACGCAGTGCAGCTAAGACTATAGCTCCCCCCTTCCTCCTTCCCAGCCATAGCATGGATTAAAGGGCCATTGACTCCCTGCTGCTTACTTTCAAGGTCTTAAGACTCCTATTCTTTGTTTCCTTTTGAGTACTGGCACTGAGCTTGCTCACCTGGCACCTCTTCCTTCCAGTCTGAAGCATTCAACTCCTCCATCATTTCCCCCTTTTCCTCCCCATATTGATAGCTGTGCAGATCCTGAGTTGCCACGACAACGGATTGATTAGCATCCAATTCCTGGGAAGGGAGAAACATGCAACTATAAAGAATTACAAATGATGCCTGATTGTCTGCTGCCAATAGCCTGATTGCTGCCATTTTCTGGCAGGTAGCTCGGCCCTAACAGGAAACCTTGTGCTGTGCAATTACTGAGATGTGATTGATGCATCACTATAGTTACAATCCACAGTGTTTCCAACTAGGGAGTTGTTGGGTTTTAAAAAAATTCCCTTTTCAGATGGAAATTATTATAAATGCAGAAGAAAGAGGTATGGAATAGGCAGGGGAGTGGGGATGTGGGTGGGAGGGCATGGATCTCTCCCAAGCAAGACCCCAGTTAGAGTTCAAGCAACTATAGGAGATGAGAGTTGGGAAGGCTTTAGGAAGGGGGAAAGTAAAGGATCTCTCCTTGTCTTCCCCAAGGTCCTCTCCACTAAGTCCTGAAGGTTATTTGCAACCTGCCTTGAAAATGACAGGGTTCAGAAGTGGGGGGAAATAAATGGAACCGGCTTGGGCCACAGGTGGTGCACTGCCCAGGCCAATTAGTGTAGCAGCTCTCTGAGGCTGACCTAAATCATCTGTGATATCCAAAGAGCATGCACCTGGGCCTGAAAGAATAGTGTCCAGGAAGTGGGCCATTTGGCCAGGTGGGAGATGACAGTGGGGGTGGACTGAGGGAGAGAGACAGGCTGGCACTGAGACTGGGCATTGAGAGACTTTGGGGTGAGAGGAGAGCATTTCATTTTGAACCAGCCATCTGCCCCTGTCTTCTCTCAGTAAGAGATCACATGCTTATTCAGAAAGAGAGAAAAAAAAGGTGTTCTTAACTCTCAAATATCTTCTATGCCCAGGTATATGGTACCAGAAAACCCACCCTTTGAGATTCAATCCTTGAGGTTAAGCCCTGCTTTTCTTTGAAAATGCAAATCTTTCAGGAAGAAACTAAATTTATTATTTCCTCAGAGATTTTTTTCTTTTTTTTTCTTTTTTGCTTTTTGGAGGGCAATTGGGGTTAAGTGACTTGCCCAAAGTCACATGGCTATTAAGTGTGTCAAGTGTCTGAGGCTGGATTTGAACTCAGGTCCTCCTGACTCCAGGGTTGGTGCTCTATTCACTGTGCCACCTAGCCGCCCCTTTCAGACATCTTTTGTCTGTGACAGGAGTGCTGGGGCAGAACAGCAGCATTAAGCAGGGATGGAATGGTCATAAGAACAAAAAGAACTGAAAAGAGCAACCAAATTTGGACAATAGAGGTATCCCAAAGACATCTACTTCATGTTTTTGCCAAGGGTTATTGTCTGAGGTCACTTTCTCAGAAGTCACATCCTGAAGTGTTCCAGTAACCAAGGCCAGGATTCCAGCCAGGTTGACACCTCTTGTCCATAACAGGAGGTAGGTTCCTAGTTATCCAGAGTGTTGATGTAGTCTTAATTTTTCCTAATATGCATATACAGTAGGAATTTAGATAGGCATATTTACCATGTTGTTATGAACTATTGACACCATCTATAAACTGACCCATATAATACCTTTTTTTAATATAGAAAATGCATAGTTGCTTATTGGGCAGATCCATTAAGGACTAACCTGAGAACTCTTCTGTGTTGTTGGATGAGAAGTGGGCAGGAGCATTGAAAATAAATGTGAGGTCTGTATCTTGGCTCATAGAGTTTTTGTGTTTCTATTCCATAATGTTCCACAGAAGCCAGGCATCTAACATTAGCCTGAGGAATTGGTTAATGGGCAGTGCAAATGAAAACACCAGAAGAATGACCATTTTGAATAAATAATTGTGTTTTTGCTAATAGTGTGGGTAAATTGAAAAAGTAAAGGTTTTCTTGTTATAGTTGACACTGAATATTAGCCAGCACCCCAGGCTAATTCTGGTCACTAGCCTGTTGTTGAACAACATGAACATATGTATGTCATGGCCTATGGGTAGAAAGGAGACTATTCACATCTAGGGGATCAACTCTGTACAAATGTGAAGCCATGTTTAGGGTCATTCAAACCATCACAGTTGCTGACTTTGATGAGGTAGAAAGGAAGAAAAAATAGAATTGATTTCCACTTGGAAAAGTTTTGCATTTATCTCACTTAGCTGCAGCCAGGGTCCCCAATTTCCCCAAACCTGTAGTCTTCCCAAGTACCTTCTGATAGGTTCATTGTTTGCTTGTTTTGTTGTTGTTATTTGTCCTTCATTCTCATAGAGGACCGTGACATCAGGAAGCTAATGCCATAACATGCAAGTGAATTGGATTTAAGTGAGGGAGTCACCAGAAAAGTCACCAACTTCACTTTCTCCTCCAGAGCCATCTGGGTCCAGTGGCAAGGTATAGATCAGGTTGACTGCAGATGGCCCCTTGATTATTTTATTATGTAACTTTGTACTGATAACACTTAATGGGTCTCAAACAAGTGTGGTTTGATTTTTGTCTTTTTGTCTCCAGGGTTCAGTGCATTGTGGAGCACATAGATGACACCTAATGTGTGTCGAACTGAATCGGCTTTCAGTTGACTTTGAAAACATCTGGGAAATAAAGTGACCTGGAAAAGAATACTGCCTCTGGAGTTAAGAGGACTTGAGTTCAAATCCTACCTCTTCTGCTTACTTATCTGTATGATCTTGGGCTAATTAGTTAATATCCTTGGACTTTAGTTTGTCATCTGAAAAATAAAGGGGTTGGACCAGGTGACTTCAAAGGTCCCTTCTAGTTTTACATCTAGAATCCTCTGATTTTTATGTTTTCTAGGAAGGGGGCAGGGTAGTTGGGCCAATTTGCTACATGTATGTATGAACTTTGTACAGGATGACATTACCTGAGAAAAATGTTACAAAGAAATAGTGTCTTATGTGTATTCATGTATATAGGTGTGAATATGAGAGTTCTTTTGAATTTTTTATTTGGAAATTTGTCTCTGTTATTCAATTTGCATGTAAATTGAATTTTAGGTTTTAGCAGCTTTGGAAGGAATTGAGGTGACCTAATCTGGATAAGAGAAGGCTTAGGTAGAACATGTTATAGCTGCCTTCAAGTATTTGAGGTCCTGTCATATGGAAGAGGGAGCAACCTCATTTTCCTTGACTCCACAAGCCAGAATTAGGACCAATGAATGGGAAATAAAGACAGGCAGGTTTTTGATTCACTCTAAAGAAGGTCTTAACAGTTACAACTTAAAAAAGTTATGTATATATACATATATATTTAACATTTTGAACTTAACAAACATCAATGTATTTTAAAATTAAATTCTATTTTAAAAAATGAAAATTTGCTTTCTCTCCCTCCCATTCCTCTATATACCTCATTGAAAAAGAAGGAAAATTAGAATCCTTGTTACAAATATGTGTAGTCAAGCAAATACCTTAGAGATGTTTTAAAATATTTCTCAATTTGCACTCTGAGTCCATCCCCTCTCTCTAAGGAGGTAGCTAACATGTTTTATCATCAGACCTCTGGAATTGTGGTTGATCATTGAGTCAATTAATGTCCTTAAGATTTTTAAACTTGTTTGTCTTTACAATCTTGTTATCATACAAATTATTCTAGTTCTGCTTGCTTCACTGCATCAGCTTATACATGTCATTCCAAGTTTCATCTTTTCTTGCAGCACAATATTAGTTATTCCCCAAATGATGGGCATCCCCTCTGTTTCCCATTCTTTGTCACCACAAAAACATCTGCTATAAATATTTTTGTACATCTTCAAGGTTTGTTTTGCTTAGGATGAATGCCTCCCTTAATCTACCCTCCCCCTTATACTCCTCCTTTCCCCCTCTTCTCCTTTCCTCATGTTTCCCTATTAAGTGGAATGTATTTCTCTACTCATCTGAGTGGGTGTGTATCATTTTCTCCTTTGTTCAGATGACTGTGAGGTTTAAGTGTTGGCTGTTCCTCTCACCCTTTCCTCCTTGTATGCAGAGACATCTATTTTTGCACCCTAATTATGAGATAATTTTCTCTTTCCTTCCTCTCCTCTTTCTCCTCGATGTAACCCTCTTCCCCCCCTTTCCATTCTTTTTTTAAAGATCATCAAGATTAACAGAACCACTCTCAGACCTTCTATATAATTAGATTTTCTCTATGATCCTTGAAAATGGTACGGTTCTGAAGAGATAGAAATATCATCTCCACATATTAGAATGTAAACAGTTTATCCTTTATTAATCTCTTATGATTGTTTGCTTATGTTTGCCTTTTTATGTTTCTCTTAACTCCTATGTTTGCACTTCAAAGTTTTATCCCAGGTCTAATTTTTTCATCAGGAATGCTTGGGAGTCCTCTGATTAAAGATTCATTTTTGATTCCTAAGAGGAATTTCTTTTAATTTTTCTGGATAAGTTTTTTGTTGTTGTTGTTTTGTTTTAACCCTATATCTTTTGCCTTCTAGAATAGTATATTCCAAGTTCTCTACTCCTTAGAGTAATGCTATTAAATCCTGTTTAATTCTGACTATGGTTCCTTGGTACCTGAATTCTTTCTTTCTGACTGCTTATAGTATTTTTTTTTTTTTAAGATCTGGAAGCTCTGAATTTTTACCATAGTGTTTCTGAGAGTTCTCTTTTTGAAGTTTTTTTTAGGAGGTGACTAGTGAATACTTTTTATTCCCATTTTCCTTCTGATTTTAAGAAATCTGGACAATTTTATGATTTCTTGAAATATGATGTCTAAGCCCTTTTTTATTGTTCCTATGACTTTCAGGTAGTCTAAAGTTTCTTAAATATCTCTCTTCAATCTATTCCCATTCAACTGTTTTTGCTAAAAGATACTTTGCATTTTCTTCTATTTTTCAGTCTTTTGATTTTGTTTTATCCTTTTTTATTGTCACAAGGAGAATTATGTTCTATATGGTCCTTTTGTAATTTTCAGGGAGTTTATTGCTTGCATAAGTTTTTGTACCCCTTGTGCCAACCAGTTACTTTCCTTTCCAATTCTTTATTCCACAGCTCTCGTTTCTCTTGGATTTTTTCCTCTAGTGCCCTCATTTGATTTGTAAAACATTTAAAAATTCTTCTTGTTAAAAGCAACACAAACCTCTTGTTTCAACTCTTCTAGGCATTTTAGTTAAACTTTTGCCAAATATGTTTTTCTTTGAGATTTTCCTTGTAAATGTTTTGGAGTTATTCTCTGCTTTAGATGTATATCTTGAGTGTCCCTACTACCATAACAGCCTTTTATGGCAGGATCCTTTTTTTGTTTGCTTATTCTTCCAGACTACTCCCTAAGTTAAGACTTTATGTTAGAACCAGGCTTTGTCTGTGCAGTGGTATATTTGGTCTAAATTTGTATCTTGGGACTTTCTGTTTCTTTCTTGGGATAGTGAAGGTTGTGTTATTTTAGTATCTCAGGGACATCTCAGGCTGCTGAAAGCATTCATTGCTCCCAGAGTGATCCGATACAGATCAAAGTGTTATCAATGCTGTCTCTTGGTCTGAACTCTTCAAATTCTTGATATGGGTTTAGGTCTGAGCAATATACCTATGGGCTTTCCCTGAATGGTGTTCCAATAGATTGTTGCTGAACTAAGCCACTGTCAGCCAGCCGGATTGCTGGTTCAGCATGATAGAATGTCAGACTCCCCTTTGGTCTGGGATCCCTGCCCTAGTTATTACCCTGCAGGCTTAAGACTGGTCTAAAGACAAATTGAGATCACATTCCACTCCAGTGGTCAGAGCCATGATGTGCCTGCTTGTTTCTGAACTTGTTCCTTGCTCATATACAGCCTAGAGATCATGACCATTCTTCTTTACCCTGGAATTCCATCTCTAGGTGCAGGTTTCCTTTTCAGTCTCCTCTGGATTTACAATCCAGGACAGGATAATAAGTGAGAGAGCTGCCACTGGGTAGCTGGTCTTGAACCTCACACAAGGTCAGCCTTTTCTGTGTAGGTTTAGGATTTCTTCTTGACCTGGTGCATAGCCTCTCTGTGTTAGAATGCTCTGTGGAGATGTTTCTGGTTAAACTCAGTCTCCAGTGCCCACAAACCTTTCCTTTTGTCTCCTTTCTAGATCTGAAATAGAAAAAGATGCAGATATTTTTCTTGGATTTCCCAAACAGGACTTAGGATAGTACATTTCCTAGATCTGTGTGGAGGAGCTGTGAGTGGGAACCTAGCCATACTGAAACTCCATTATCTTGGTTCTGCCTTCTGATCAACATTTCAATATACATAGAGGAAGAGAAAAAAGTTGTTATATTTTAAATATCTTTAAAATATTTAATATGGTAGTAGCAGAACTACCATGCTTGTCTGATCCCACTTCTAAACTTCCTTTTGTTCTATGTATTTTTGTAATTATCATGGATACCATTTCTGTTTTTCCTTTTTTCAGTCACAATCATTAGTCATTAATTTGTGTCCTGACTCCTCCTAAATAGAAGCCTTTTCTTGTAAGCAGCGTCAGGAAAAACAAATCAGCACATTGGTCATGACTAAAAATGCACATCTCATTCCATATCTCTAGTTCATTACCTCTTTGCCTAGATGTGGGCAGCATGCTTCATTATCAGTCTTCTTGAGTCATGATTAATTGTTGCATTGACCTAAATTCGAAAGTCTTGCAAATTTGTTTCTTTTCCTATTATTATAGCTAATATGTTCATTTACAACCAAACTTCATGAATATTAAATGTCTTGTGAGTTAGTAGGTTTCCTGTTACTCACTTTTCAAGCAGTCTAGAAGACCAGTCATAAGGGATGCTGCCCTATATGGCCTATGAGATTTTTTTCTAACTCTGGTGTTTGATGCTTTTCATCCACTTGGGAAATAGCATGCTGCTAATCTTTGATCACTTCTCTAAAGAAAGTGACAAATAGTTCTTTTGATACTCTCTCTGGTTTTCAGTTTCCTATTATTGCTGCCACAGAAATCATCAAATTTCAAGAGTAGAAGGAGCCTCAAAAATTATATTTTCCAACTCATCCTTGAACAGGAATCCTGTCTAACAACATTACTGGCAAGCTGCCACTCATATTCTACAGTTAGCCCATCCACATCTTGACTTTTCCTATCTCAGGTTGGCATAAGAAATTAAATGGGAATTTTGTAGAATCTGTAGATGATATGCAAAGGCTGGCAGATGAAGTTTAGAAAAAGTTTAGAAACTCAGAGATGCATAAATATATGTATAGCAATGTATAATATTAATATATTTTATCTTTTAATACCGTAATAATTTAAATATCTCTGGAATGAAGGGAGGGTCAAAAATATGATGTGGATTTTCCAGATAGTGGGGGTGCCATGGCCCTAACCCCTGTGATGTGCAAGGGATATACTGTACTTGTATTTCTCTAATAATGGGAGATTCAGTATTTCTTAGTGAGGCACTTACTATTTCAGACAGCTTTTAATGTTCAGAAGGCTTCCCTTATTAAATCTTCTGCTCTGCAACTCCTCCTCAGTTCTCCTAGTCTTCCATCTTGGGGTCACGCATCATAAGTTGAATCCTTCTTCCATATAAGAAAGCATTCCAAATATTTCAGGACAGCTATTATGGCTCCTCCAAGCCTTCCCTTCTCCACAGTAAACATCATTCTATGGAAAGGTGTTCACTTCCTTCAACGTGTGGGTTTCTCTTCTCTGTCTATATTCCATTCTGTTAATGTCCTACCCACAGTGTGGCATCCAGAATATAATCCAATATGTCAAATATGGTCTGATTGAAGCAAGGAAAGTGGGACCATCACAGTATACTGGGGCCAGTTCAAACCTGCTCATGAGAGCCTATTGTCATAGTGTGAGCATTTACACCTTGGGAATAGCCAACACTACAAATTGGTGCCCTACTTATTATTTTATTGCTTGTCTAGTCTGAAGAAAATGATGAAGAATATGTAATTCAGATTGATGGAGAATTAGTCATGCAGATTAAACTTAAAAGTTAGTGATGGGGATACACATATGTACATACACATATACATACATATATTCTGGAGAGTCAATTACTGAACATATGCCAGCACATCCTAGGATTATCATCACCTTAGTTCTGGACATTATGCTTCTATTAATTCAATTTAGGATTCCATTGACTGCCAGTCCAGCTCCAACATTCACTGTCTGTGTCACAATACACAAGTCACTTAACATCTTAGAACCTGAGTGTACTCATTCATAATATGAGGACACTTGCACTGCCTAGGCATCTGGATGGCACAGTGGATAGAGTCCAGAAGAGAAAAGTTCAAATCTGTCCTCAGACACTTACTAGGTGTGTGCCTTGATCAAGTCACTCAGCCTCTCTTTGCCTCAGTTTCCCCAACTATAAAATGGGGGTCATAATCCCCTCCCAAGGTTGTTGTGAGGATCAAATGGGATAATGTTTGTAAAGTGCTTAGCACAGTAACTGGCACATAGAAAACACTATGTCCATATGCCATAGAAAACATAAAAAACCTCCTTCTCCTCCTCCTCCTCCTTCTCCTCCTCCTCCTCTTCCTCCTCCTCCTCCTCCTGCTCCTCCTTCTCCTCCTCCTTCTTCTCCTCCTCCTCCTCCTCCTCCTCCTCCTCCTCCTCCTCCTCCTCCTCCTCCTCCTCCTCCTCCTCCTCCTTCTTCTTCTTCTTCTTCTTCTTCTTCTTCTTCTTCTTCTTCCTCCTCCTCCTCCTCCTCCTCTCTCTCTTCCTCCTCTTCCTCCTCCTGCTCCATTGTTTTGTCTTGGGCAAAGTGCTTCAAAATGATTAAAGCACCTGTCCCCTATGTGAATGGGGGTTGCTGTTTGTAGGATTATGAAATCATTTTGAGCTCGCATTTAATTTTTAAAAAAAGAAAGAAAAGAAAGAAATGAAAAGAGAAAAGAAGAAAGAAAAAGGAAGGGAGGGATAGAGAGAGGAGGAAAGCAAAGAAAAAGAGAAAGAAAAACAGATATTTTTTATATAAAACATTTTACTAATCTCATATTTTACCAAACTCCTTCACCAGAACTTCCTATTCCCTCTAGATGGCATCTTATATATCTTCTCCTTTTTTCAACAAATCAATCAACAAGCATTAATTAAGCATTTACTCTGTGATAGGTTCCATGCTAAAGGTTGAGGATAGAAAGACAAAATTAAAAAAAAAAACCAGTCCTGGGACTCAAAACACACATTTTAACAAGGAGGACAACACATGCAAATCAGAACACAGAGAATAAATATGGAGTTAATGAAGGGTGACCTTAGTGGGAATGGCATAATCAGCTGAGGGGACTAGGGAAAGACCATGTGGAGAAGGTGCAATTGCGTTGAGTTAAAGGAAGCCAGAGGTTGTAAGAATTGGAAGCTAGGAGGGAGAGCATTCCTGGCATGGGGAGCAGTCAGTGAAAAACAATAAAGATGGGAAAATAGCAAGCAAGCCTATGTAGCTGGATCACAGTATGACTGGATGCGAATAGAACATAAGACTAGAAAGGTAGAAAATTCTTCAAAAAATAGTCTACACTTGTTATCTCTACACTCTCTTTTCTCACTCTCTCCTTAATTCTTTATGAACTGTCTCCCTGCTTCACCACACAACTGAAACTGTTTTCTGCAAAGTTACCGAGGATCTCTGACCTCCAAATCAGATACTCTTTCATTGGTCCTCATTTTTTTCTTGACCCCTCTACACTTTTCCTGAATTTTCATTAACTTTGCTCCTTCTGAGTCCTTCTCCTCCTTGTCCAACCACTCCTTCTCAGTCTTCTTTGCCTAATCATCACCCACATGCCATCTCCAAAGCTCTGTCCTTAACTTTCAGGAAACCTATGCCAATTGTGGACAGTTTTAATTGTTAGGAAGTTTTTCTTGATATTGGGCCTAAACTTGTTCCATTGCTACTTCTACCCATTGCTACAGGTTCTGTCATCTGGGATCAAACCAAAACAAATCTGATATTTCCTCTTCATGATCTTTCAAATACTTGAATCTTCTCTTGGCTGAATCTCTATATTTACTTCAATTGATCCTCAGATAGTATAGACTTAAGGTCCTTCAGTCTGGCTTCAGACTAATTATAGCTGTGTGACTCTGGGCAAGTCAACTTCTATCTGCCTCAGTTTTCTCAACTGTAAAATTGGGATGATAGGGAGGTGGAGCCAAGATGGCGGAGTAGAAACAGGATTTCCACTTGGCTTTGGCTTCCATCTCCTCTAATACATGTAAAAAATGACTCTAAACAAACTTTAGAGCTACAGAACCCACAAAGTGCCAGAAAGAGAAACAAATCTCCTGCTGAAGGAAGCCTGACAGGCCAGTAGGAAGGGTCCATCACAGTGTGCTGGGAGTGGAGTGCAGTCCCGCCTGAGCCACAGTTTTAGCCCCAGGGCAGTTCTGACCAGCAGCTGCAGCTGGAGCAAACTTTATGGGAGTAAATCACCAGCAGCTGTAGTGGTTTCCAGACTTCTCAATCCACAAATGCCAAAGACAAAGTAAAAAGGTCAGTGTGGAATTCTCTTAGGAACAGGGGGAGCACAGTCTGGCTCCTGCCCCCAGAGTAAGAAGTGGAGGAGGTGTGATGGCTACAGCTGCTACCACAGCTGCTTCCAGTGCTCCTGGCCTGCAGATTGTAGGGGGACCAAGCGACCATACAGAGGCTAATTGCTTTTGCTTTGACCTGCTTGGATCCTTGGATCCAGATTGAGGTCTTGAGTGGTGGTCCTGGGGTATGTGACCAGTTAACCAGAGCATGTGGGAGCTGTAGAGAAGGCACCCATTTAATAGCTCTGGAAGATACAAAAACCCCAGCAATTTGGGACATAGCTCTCTCCATTCTGGAAGCAGAGTGCTAACATGGCAAAGAGCTCAAAAGTCAAGTAATTGGCTGCCAATATGAGCAAGCAACAGAAGCACAAAAAGATGATAGAATCCTTTTTTGGGGATAAAAAGAATCAAGGCACAGAATGGTAGGAAGACAGAAAAGTGAGAACTCCTGCATCAAAAACCTCCAAGAAAAATATGAACTGGTTACAGGCCATAGAGAAGGATTTTGAAAATCAAGTAAGAGAAGTGGAGGAAAAATTGGGAAGAGAAATGAGAATGATGCAAGAAAATCATGAAAAGAGAGTCAACAGCCTGCTAAAGGAGAACCAAAAATACACTTTAGAAAATATAGCCTTAAAAAGTTGACTGACTCAAATGGCAAAAGAGGCCTAAAAAGCCAATGAGGAGAAGAATGCTTTAAGAAGCTGAGTTTGCCAGATGGAAAAGGAATTTCAAAAACTCACTGAAGAGAATAACTCCTTTAAAATTAGATTGGAGCAATTGGAAGCTAATGACTTTTATGAGAAATCAAGGTACTATAAAACAGATCCAAAGAAATGAAAAAATAAAAGGCAATGTGAAATATCTCATTGGAAGAACCACTGACCTGGAAAATAGATCCAGGAAACATCATTTAAAAATTATTGGTCTCCCTGAAAGCCATGATCAAAAAAAGAGTCTAGACACCATCTTTCAAGAAATTCTCAAGGAAAATTGCCCTGATATTCTAGAACCAGAGGGCAAAATAGAAATTGAAAGAATTCACGAATCACCTCTTGAAAAAGATCCCCAAAAGAAAACCCCTAGGAATATTATAGCCAAATTCCAGAGTTCCCAGGTCAAGGAGAAAATACTGCAAGCAGTCAGGAAGAAATAATTTGAGTATTGTGGAAAAACAATCAGGGTAACACAAGAACTAGCAGCTTCTACATCAAGTAATCAAACAGTTTGGTACATGATATTCCAGAGGTCAAAGGAGCTAGGACTAAAACCTAGAATCACCTACCCAGCAAAACTGAGTATAATGCTACTGGGAAAAATATGGTCATTCAATGAAGTAGAGGAATTTCAAGCATTCTTGATGAAAAAACCTGAGCTGAACAGAAAATTTGACTTTCAAATACAAGAAGCAAGAGAAGGATGAAAAGGTAAACAGGAAAAATAAAGCATAAGGAACTTATTAAAGTTGAACTATTTACATTCCTACATGGAAAAATGATAATTGTAACTCATAAGAGTTTTCTCAGTATGAGGATAACTGAAGGGCATATATATGTGTGTGTGTGTGTGTATATATATATATATATATATATATATATATATATATATACACACACACATACATATGTATACATACACATATGCATATATGTGTATACATACATATATGCATATACATACATATATGCATATATGTATATACATACATATATGCATATATGTGTATACATACATATATGTATGTATAGGAAGATGCATGTGTATATAAATCTATAAGTGAGTATGGGCATTTGTATGTTCATGTATACATAGAGGCCACAGGGTGAGTTGAATATGAAGGGATGATATCTAAAAAATAAAATTAAGAGGTGAGAATGGAATTTATTGTGAGAAGAAGAAAGGGAACAATAAATTAGGGTAAATTCTCTCATATAAAAGAGGCAAGAGAAAACTGTTACAATGGAGGGGAAGAGCAGGAAGGTGAAAGGAAACGGAACAACTTTATTCTCATTGAATTTGGCCTAAGGAGGGAGTAACATACACACTCAATTGGGTATCTTACCCTACAGAATAATAGGGGGGTAGGGAATAAGAAGGGGGAGGATAGAAGGGAGGGCGGATTGGGGGAGAGGGTAGTTAGAAGCAAACATTTTTGAAAAGGGAAATGGTCAAAGGAGAAAATAGAATAAGTGGGGGGAACAATAGGATGGAGGGAAATATAGTTAGTCTTTCACAATGTAACTACTATGGAAATAATTTGGGTAAGTACCCATGTATAATCTATATTGAATGCTTCTCTTCCCAGTGGGGGGTGGGTGAGGAGGGAAGAATGGAAAAAATCTGGAACTCAAAGTTGTAAAAACAAATGTTTAAAAATTATTTTTTTACATGCAACTGGGAAATAAGATATACAGGTACTGGGGTATAGAAATCCATCTTGCCCTATGAGAAAGTTAGGAGGATGAAGGGGGAGGATATAAGAGAGAACAGATTGGGGGAAGGGGTATTCAGTAGGCTTGCTATTTGGGGGTGGGGGTAGGGGAAAGACAGGGAGAGAAAGGATTGTAACTCAAAATCTTGTGGAAATGAATGTTGAAAACTAAAAATAAATAAATTAAAAATTTTTTAAATGGGATAATAATAGTACCTATTTCCCAGACTTGTTGTGAGCTTAAAATGAGATATTTTTAAAAGCACTTTGTGAACCATAAAGCACTATTTAATTTCTTCTTCTTTTCCTTCTCCTTCTTGTTCTTCCTCTTCATTATTATTATCCTGTTTGTTCTCCTATGACCATTCTAATTTATAAATGTTCTTTTTAAGCTGTAAGTTCCAGAACAGCACACAGCACTCAAAATGAGGTCTGATGAAAGTTGGGTCTGTTTCTAGAAGTCATGACTTCCTTAATGTATCTCACAATAACATTAGGTTTTTTTTTTTTTTTGGCTGCCAAATCACATTGCTAATTCACATTGAGCTTGTGGTTCACTAGAACTCCCATATTTTTTTCAAAATAAATGGCTTATTGCCATTCTTCCGCCATTTTGTACATGTGAACTTGATTTTTTTGTACCCAAGTATAAGGCTTTACATTTATCCCTATTGACTTTCATCTTTTTTTTTTAACTTTTTTTTTTTGGAGGGCAATTGGGGTTAAGTAACTTGCCCAAGGTCACACAGCTAGGTTTTTTTGTTTGTGTGTGCATTAAGTGTCTGAGGCCGGATCTGAACTCAGGTCCTTCTGACTCCAGGGCCGATGCTCTACTCACTGCACCACCTAGCTGCCCCTGACTGTCATCTTAAAGAATTCAACCCAGTGCTGTCAATATTCTCTTAGATTTTTGACTCTGTTATCCAATGTGTTGGCTGTCTCTCCCAGCTCTGTATTAGCTGCAAACTTGATGTACATACCCCCCACGGTGTTACTCAAATCATCAGTAAAAATGAGAAACACATATATCAGATTGCTTGTCATCTTGGGGAAGGAGGAAAAAATTTGGAACTCAAAATTTTATTTAAAAAATGAATGTTAAAAACTACTTTTTCATGTAATTGGAAAAAATAAAATAATATTTTAAAAAGTGAAACAACAGAGGGCCAAGCACAAATCCCTGAGGTTCATTGATATTGAACCATTAATAACTACTCCTTGAATATGGCCATGCAAATAGTTTTGAATCTACCCAATTGTGTTGCTTAGTCCATGTCTCTTCATCTTCTACAAGAGAATAGTATAAGGTACTTTATCAAAAGCTTTGTTTTGGAAAAAATATGTTCAAAGCATTATCTTTATATTCTAGTTGAATAATTCTTTTTTTTTTTTTTTAGAAGCAATTGGGGTTAAGTAACTTGCTCAAGGTTACACGGCTAGTCATTATTTATGCGTGGGTGCTCATTTTCTGAGGCCGGATCTGATCTCGGGTCATCCCAACTCTGAGGCCGGCGCGCTTACTCACTGCACCACCTAGCCGCCCCTTTAGGGCAATTGGGGTTAAGTAACTTGCCCAAGGTTACACGGCTAGGTTTTTGTTTGTGTGGATTAAGTGTTGGAGGCCGGCTCCGAACTCAGGTCCTTCTGACTCCAGGGCTGGTGCTCTATTCACTGCTTGAATAATTCTTAAAAAAAGAAATAGGTGAATCTGGCTTTATCTGTTCTTGATGAAGCCATACTTACTCTTTACAAGCATTGTTTTCTTTCTAGCTGTTCACCAACTATCTCTTTAAAAACTCATTTTAGAATTTTTTTCTTAGACATTCAAGTCAAACTCCTTGGCCTATAGTTTGCAGATTGGGACCTCTTCCCCCTTTTTATTTTTGGAAAATTGGGACATTTGCCTTTCTCCAGTCTCCTTTTTTCCATAATCTTTCAAATTTGATAAGTATACCATTAATATCTTCATTGAAGTCAATAAAATGGCTTCACTCTGCATTGACATCAATCCATTAGTCTCTATATCTTCTCTTCTAAGCAATTTTAAACAAACAGTATAATAATCTAGCACACATCTCTCCATCTTGTACACGTCAATAGTATGTGAAACTTTGTCAAATGCCCTGATGAAGCTTCTAAAGTATTTCCCTGATCTGTCATTCTAGTAATTTAGTCTTCACACTTTCCCATTTCCCATTAAGAGTCCTTGTTGCCAAATATGATTTATATGTTAGAAGGAGATTGAAGAATACTTTCAGTGCATGTTAGGCTATGTCTGTTTTGAGGGGAGGTTATGTCACTCCTAGGACCGAACATTTTTATACAAGAGTAAGCACCCTTGGTTTAAATTAGGAGTTGGAAATAGATTCTTGTTCTGGCTTGAAGAGCCTTCTCAAGGATCCTGTAACTCTGTAGTTCTTTGTGTCTGTCTCTTTTCAAGGTGCCTATTGGGACAAACTTATTGGCAAAACCACCTGAGTCTTACTGGCAAGACTGGGTGACTGGGTTCTACATGATCTCTACCCCAGGGCCAAAAGGTTCCTCCACCTGTTTTACTTGGAGGAGACAGATAAGGACAGAGAGGGTGAGGGACTCACTGCCAACTGGCAGGTAGATATTACACAGTGGGACAGAGCAGTTCTGGGTGAGCTGCTGCCTTTCAAGTGGGATTGATCCCTGAATGAGGTAATGCAAAGAAAGGATGGGCTTTGGCAAAGGGAAAACAAGCCCAGATAGAACAGAGAAGTTTAAGATATGAAAGCTTTCAGGCTGGGTTCATTTCTGAATACCTGGGGGTATACAATTAGGTACTCTGAAAATGTTTGGCAGAGGATGTGTGGAAGAGACCTAGGTAGGAAGAGACCTCTTTATGATCACAAGGCACTGGGGAATTGGCAATGGCAATGGTTGACCCAGGAGAAGTTTAAATCAAGGCATTAATTAGTTGTTGTGAAATTACCATATACTCATATGGGCTCTGTACTAGAAGGGATGCATGGGAAATATATAATGCAGCTATTACCCTGGTAGAACTTAGAGCTTAGAGGTTCTTCAAAGACGAGGCTTCACTATATCATTGAGCACTTACATTCATTCATTCAAGAAGGATTTATTAAGTGCCTACTGTATACCTGGTAGTATGTCAAGAGTTGAGATTGCAAAGACAAAACCAAAAAACAGTCCCTGCACTCAAGAAAATTATATTCTACTTAAGGAGTCAGGTGGGATAGAGGAGGTGATGAAGAGATAGCAACTACACATATTCATGGATACAAAATATATTCAGAATAACTACAAAGAAAAGCTGGAGACAAATTGCTAATAACTGAGGGGTGAATCAGGAAAGATCTCATGTAAGAGACAGAACTTGAAGGAAGCTAGGAATTCTAACAGACAGAGGTGAGAGGGAGGACATTCCAGGCATAGGAGCCAAACTTCTATCTATCTATCTATCTATCTATCTATCTATCTATCTATCTATCTATCTATCTATCTATCTGTCTGTCTGTCTGTCTATCATCTGTCTATCTATTTATCTATCTACACACATATACATATCT
Source organism: Gymnobelideus leadbeateri (assembly GCA_011680675.1). NCBI lineage: Eukaryota > Metazoa > Chordata > Mammalia > Diprotodontia > Petauridae > Gymnobelideus > Gymnobelideus leadbeateri. The sequence goes on along the minus strand of WOXC01008795.1, from coordinate 63,614 downwards.
ATTTGACATTTTCCCCTTCCCTTCCTGAACCAGGAGTAATAAATGTAGGTCAGTTTGACTGGAATCAAGAGAGAGTGAAGATAATTGATATGTGATAAGCCTGAAAAGCCTGGATCCCTATTGTAAAGGACTTTAAATGATAAGATGAGGAGTTGGTATTTTATTCTTTTTTTTTTATTTAAACAAATGCTTTATTAACTTCTGTTTTACATCATTCATTTCTGCCAGATTTTGAGTTACAATCATTTTCCCCCACTGTTTTTCCCCTACCCACCCTCCCAGAATAGCAGTCCCGCAAGATATCGCTTCCTCCAATCTACTCTCTCCCATACCCCCTTTGACTTTTCCCTTAGAGGAAGGTGAATCTTTGTGTCCCAATGCCTGCACATCTTATCTCCCAATTATAAGAAAAAGAGTATTAATAATAGTATTTATATATATTTGAAACATTTAATATTAAGACCTCGAATTTCAGATCCATTTCCTTCCTCCCTTGTCACCCATTCCCTCTGGGAAGATAAATAATTCAGTATATGTTGTACATGTCTAGCTATGCAAAACATTATCATAGTAGATATATTGTACAAGGCTGCTTATAAGTCCCTCCCACTCATCCCACCCCCACCTGGTCCATTCCCTACATGATCCTGTCCCTCTTCTATAGTGGGTACTTCCAACCTCCCCTCCCCCCAAGGATGCCCTCCCATCCATCATCCTTCCTCTCATCCCCCTTCCCCCTATTCTGCTGCAGGTTGAGATAGCCCATTTAGTATGTATGTCATTCTCTCCCTGAACCAAATTCAATGAGAATGTGGTTTTGCCTTTTTGCCTTCCTATTCTCCCCCTTCCTTGCAACCACTTTCCCTTGCTTCTTCTACATGAGATAGTTTACCCTACCCTGTCTTTCCCCATCTCGTCTTGTCACTTTCTTCTCTCACCTCATAATTTCATCCCTTGAATATTCTCCCTTCCCAACAAATTCAACCTATGCCCTCTATCCATATATAACTGTAACCATATACACACACATTCACATATGTATTCATATGACCACACCCCCTTCTTCCATTATGTTCATAGTGAGAAAGATATCATCAGTCACAGTTATTGCTTTTCCATATAGGAATGTAAATAGTTCAACTTTGATAAGTTCCTTTTGATTTCTTTTCCCTGATTACCTTCTCAGGCATCTCTTGCTTCTTGTGTCTGGATGTCAAATTTTCTATTCAATTCTGGTTTTGTCCTCAAGAATGCTTAAAAGTCCTCTATTCCACTGAATGACCATATTTTCCCCTGAAACAAAATACTCAGTTTTGCTGGGTAGGTGACCCTTGGGTTCATTCCCAGCTCTTTTGCCCTCTGGAATATCATATTCCATGCCCTTCGATCCCTCAGTGTAGAAGCTGCCAGGTCCTGGGATATTCTGATTGTGCTTGTAGTATTTTCTCCTTGATCTGGGGATTCTGGAACCTGGCTATAATATTCCTGGGAGTTTTCTTTTTGGGATCTTTTTCAGGAGGTGATGGGTGGATTCTTTCAACCTCTATTTTGCCCTCTGGATCTAAAATATCAGGGCAATTTTCCTCGAGAATTTCTTGAAGGGTGATTTATAGGTTCTTTCTTTGATCATGGCTTTCAGGTAGTCCAATAATTTTTAAATTGTCTCCCCTGGATCTATTTTTCAGGTTAGTGGTTTTTCCCATGAGATATTTCACATTGCCTTCTAATTTTTCATTTGTTTGGATCTGCTTAACAGCATCTTGATTTCTCATAAAGTCATTAGCTTCCATTTGCTCCAGTCTAACTCTGAAGGAATGAATCTCCTCAGTGAACTTTTGAGATTCTTTTCCATCTGGCAAATTCGACTTTTTAAGGCATTCTTCTCCTCATTGCCCTTTTGGGCCTCCTTTGCCATTTGAGTTAGTCTATTTTTTTTTAAGCAATTGGGGTTAAGTAACTTGCTCAAGGTTACACGGCTAGTCATTATTTATGTGTGGGTGCTCATTTTCTGAGGCCGGATTTGATCTCGGGTCATCCCAACTCCGAGGCTGGCGCTCTTACTCACTGCGCCGCCTAGCCACCCCTTTTAGGGCAATTGGGGTTAAGTAACTTGCCCAAGGTCACACGGCTAGGTTTTTTTTGTTTGTGTGGGTTAAGTGTCTGAGGCCGGATCCGAACTCAGGTCCTTCTGACTCCAGGGCCTGCGCTCTACTCACTGTGCCACCTAGCCGAGTTAGTCTATTTTTTAAGGTGTTGTTTTCCTCAGTCAGGCTGTTGACCCTTATTTCATACTTTTCCTGCATCCTTCTCATTTCTCTTTCCAATTTTCCTCCACTTCTCTTATTTGATTTTTAAAGTCCTTCTTAAGGTCCTCTATGGCCTGCAACCCGCTCATGTTCTCCCCTGGGGCTTTTGGAGCAAGATTTCTGACCTCACAGTCCTTTTCCCGCTCTATGCCCCCAAAATAGGAGTCTAGGGTTGCATTTTTCTGTTTCCTTTGCCTTGGCATGTTGCCACTTAATGACTTGACTTTTCACTGCGCCGCCTAGCCACCCCTTTTAGGGCAATTGGGGTTAAGTAACTTGCCCAAGGTCACACGGCTAGGTTTTTTTTGTTTGTGTGGGTTAAGTGTCTGAGGCCGGATCCGAACTCAGGTCCTTCTGACTCCAGGGCCTGCGCTCTACTCACTGTGCCACCTAGCCGAGTTAGTCTATTTTTTAAGGTGTTGTTTTCCTCAGTCAGGCTGTTGACCCTTATTTCATACTTTTCCTGCATCCTTCTCATTTCTCTTTCCAATTTTCCTCCACTTCTCTTATTTGATTTTTAAAGTCCTTCTTAAGGTCCTCTATGGCCTGCAACCCGCTCATGTTCTCCCCTGGGGCTTTTGGAGCAAGATTTCTGACCTCACAGTCCTTTTCCCGCTCTATGCCCCCAAAATAGGAGTCTAGGGTTGCATTTTTCTGTTTCCTTTGCCTTGGCATGTTGCCACTTAATGACTTGACTTTTGGGCTTGTTGCCACAGTATATCTTTGCCGACAGATAGGGGAATTTTCGTTCCGAACTTGTGGGAGGGCAACTTCCGTTTCTGGCAAGCTGTAAACCCACCCATGACTTCCACCCCAGTTCACAATCCAGATCCAGGGAGGTTAAAGCAAGAGTGATTATCCCCCAAGACTGATTGCTGGATCTCCCTACAGTTCGCAGGCCAGGAGCTGGAGCTGCCTCTGAAAACTACAAAATGGCGTGTCTCCTCAGTGGCTTCTAGCCCCCAGGGAGAAAGCCGATACATTCCCCAAATACTGGTCCCAAAGTCCATAGGGCACTAACCTCTTACTTTGTCCTAGGCATGTCTATGTTGATAATTCTGGAATTGCCACAGCTGCTGGTGTTCTGGGGTCTCTCCAGCTGGCTGCTGGCCCTGCTGCCCTGGGGCTAAAACCTCGGCTCACGGGGACCTAGGCTCTGCTCGGCTCCACTCGGCTCCCCTAGCTCTGCGTACTGCTCGCTGCTGGCTCCCAGAGCGCTGTGCTGGTCCATCCTGCAGGGCTGCTGGGCTGTCCTCAGTGGGAGGTTAGCTTCTCTGTGTTTTTCTGTGGGTGCTGGAGCTCCAGAAGTTGTTCAGAGTCCCCTTTTACATAGTTTGGGGGGAATCTGGGGGCAGAGTGGCTTGGATGAGCTGTTTCTACTCCACCATCTTGGCACCGCCCCCTGGTATTTTATTCTTAAGGAATAGGGAATCACTGAAGCTTTATGAGTTGGGGAGTAACACAGTTAGACCTGTGCTTTAGGAATATCAATGTGATAGCTATGTGGAGGATGGTTGGAGAGGAGAGAGTTTATATAGCAAGACAAATTAGGAAACTGTTTATGTTGCCCAGTTGAGAGGTGATGAGTGCCTGAACCAGTTTGGTTATGTAGTTAACGAAAAAAAAAAAGAATGTATGCAATGAATTTTGAGAAAGTAGACTTTTTGGATATGGGGAAGGGATGAAGAAAAGTAAAGAGTCAAGGATGTTTCTCGTGTTGTAAACTTGGATAACTGACAATAATGCCTTATGTTGGTGTGTGTGTGTGTGTGTGTGTGTGTGTGTGTGTGTGTGTGTGTGTGTGTGATTATTGTGAATGTTGAGTAAAGTAGACAATAGTATGGGCTAAGATATTCTGGAAAGGTTTGCTACAGGATGTGTGATAAATAATGATCCTGGAAAGATGGGTGGGATTTGGTTGGATGGTGAAGAATGAGGGGTGATGACATTACAGATGAGCTTTTTAAAGGCTGGGTGCATGTCAAATATTGTTTTGTATTCTCTGTAGTCAAAAGAGGACTTTGCATATATTCAGGGCTCAGTAAATAATAATAAGTGAATAATAAATAAATGAAACAGCAAATTGTCAACAAGCATTTATTAATGCTAGGCACTGTACTAAGAACTGGTGATACAAAGACAAAAGTGAAACAGCTCTTACATTTGAATAAAGGAGGTAACATATACATTATACATATATAAGCATATACCTAATATTTTCAGGGTGGTTTTGGGAGGGAGAATAACAGAAGCTGGGGAGTAGAGGAAGAGGCAAGACTTCCTGTAGAAAATGTATTTGAACTGAGTCTTGAAGGAAATCATGAATTCCAAGAGACAAATGTGCATTCTAGTCATGGGGGAACTTCAGTTAACAAGTAGGAGATGAAGTATTGTGTGTATAGTGTTGCAAATAGGCCAGAATAACCACACAGAGAATGACTGGAGGGAGTGATGTGTAGAAATTGGAAAGGTATGAAGTTGTCAGGTCATAAAAAGATTTAAATAGCAGAGTTTATCTTAGAAATGAGAGGGAGTCACTAGAGTTTATAGTGTGTGTGTATGGGGTGTGTGTGACAAATCAGAACTATGCTTTAGGAAAATCACTTTGGCAGCTATATGAAGTTTAAATTGAAATGGATAGGCTTGGGGTCAGGATACTAAATAGAAGATTGTTGTGATAAAACCCATGAGAAATGAGATGGGACCGAACTTGGGTGGTGACCACCTAAGTGAAAAGAAGGAGATGTAAACAGGAGATTTTGTGAAGATAGAAACTCTAAGATTGAACAACTGATTAGATGTCTGGGATGAGTAAGAGGGAGGAGTTGAGAGTGACACCAAGGTTACCAACCTGGGTGACTAGAAAGATGATGGTACCCTCTCTGACAGTAAGCAATAGGGAAGTTCAGAAGAGAGACTTGTTTTGGGGAAGAAGATAATGAATTCTGCTTAAAAAAAACATGGAATTTGAGATATTTATGATACATCCAGTTCAAAATGTCCAGTAGGTAGTTTATGTAAGAATGGAACTCAGGAGGAAGATATTAAGGCTGGGTATATGGTAGGGAGTCATTGACATAGACATTCTAATTCTTCATTGATGGGAATATCTCCTGAGTTAATGTAGAGAGAAGAGGTGAGAGCTAAGGAAGGAACCTTGACATATGAGGTTGAAGTGAAAAATAATAGGTGACAAGTTATCCAAGGAGCCGTGGGAAGAAGCAGTTAGACAGATGGGGTGAACTAGGAAAGAAGAATTCAATGAAAGCCCAGAGATGACAGATGGTGCAGTGAGAGTGAGTGACCAACAATTCCAAGCTATGCAAAAAGGCCAAGATGGATGAGGATTGATTAGATTTGGTAATTAAGACATCACTGGTAACTTTGGAAAGAACAGTTTGAGTTAAAGAAGTCAGAAGCTAGATTACAGATTGTTTAGAAGAGGGTGAGAGGAGACAGAATAGAGAGACCAAGTATGGATGACTTTTTCAAAGAGTTTGGATTGCAAAGGAAGGGAAATAAAGGATGATAACTAGCAGGCACAGTGGGGTCTAGTGAGGGTTTGTTTTAAAGAATGGGGGAGATGGGGGCGGCTAGGTGTCGCAGTGAATAGAGTGCCGGCCCTGGAGTCAGAAGGACCTGAGTTCGGAGCCGGCCTCCGACACTTAATCCACACAAATAAAAACCTAGCTGTGTAACCTTGGGCAAGTTACTTAACCCCAATTGCCCTAAAGGGGAGGCTAGGTGGCGCATTGAGTAAGAGCGCCGGCCTCGGAGTTGGGATGACCCGAGATCAGATCCGGCCTCAGAAAATGAGCACCCACGCATAAATAATGACTAGTGCGTAACCTTGAGCTTTAAAAAAAAAAAAAGAATGGGGGAGATGGAGGCCTGTTTGTAGGCAGTAAGGAAGATGCTAGTGGATGGGGAGAGATTGAAGTATTGGGGAATTTCTCAATGAGGAAGCAATTGACCCTCCTGTCAGCAAGAGAACACACATTTATTAAATACTTACTACATTACTAGGCACTGGTTAGGGATAGTAGTACCTCTGCTGTGAGGGCTGCTCATCCACCATTGGTGTCCACCTGCCACCCAGCTCTCCCCTCTGGCTCCAAGAAGCTGTGGCACATGCAGTGGTCACACCCTGGTAAAATCTCCGAAGACTGGCAAAACTGAGGGCAACCAATTGGCCTCAAACCCATCTCTGAGTTAGGGGGTATCTACCCCAAGCATGTGGAGACATCCTTGGTTGAAGAGGAGGATGTGAATATTTTGTTCAATGGGCCATGAAGGCTCAGATGTAGAGTGCTTAGAGCTTAGTCAGAGATCCAAAATGCTAAGGTGCATCCTTAATCCCTTCATCCCAAACCATTGCCAATTATCTTGACTTTTGTCTTGCCACTGGACTTTGATAACTCTGTAAGAGAGAGGGAGGCTGACAACTTCATCTCACTTAAATCCATTTGATGAGGGAGTAAAAAAATACAAATACAAGCAAAAAGAAAAACAGCCCCTGCCCTCAGGGAGTTGACATTCTAATGGTGGGAGACAATGAGAAAGTGAGCTGAAAAGGCAGTTTTTGGTGGTATCTGCCCTGGGGCATGGTTGTGAAATGTGGGGGATGAAGGATGGCTGATCTGGTCGCTTCCTCAAAATGGAGGTTGTGGGAAGACTCACCAGTGAGAGAAGGTGGCCACAGGACCTGAGTGAGAAGGCAGTTGAGTCACAGTGTAGAGAAGGGGAGAGAAACACGCATTCATTAATTGCCTGCTATTTTCCAAGCCCCATGCTAAACGCTTTACAGTTATCATCTCATTTGATCCTTGCAACAACCCTGGCAACTAAAGCTATTATTATCTCCACTTTACCATTGAGGAAACTGAGGCAGATCGAGGCTTGTTGAGTTATTCAGGGTCATGTAAAGAATAGTGTCTGAGACAGGACTTAAGTTGGGGTCTTCTTGCCTCCAGGCTCAGTGCTCTATATACTGTGCCACTTAGGTGCATAAAGTCCCAAGGAGTCCTTCTAGGAGTGTTTTGCCCAAAAGTGAGTCTGCAGAGTAGAGATCAAATAAATGAGTTAGCCAACTGAAAAAAAAAAAAAGAGAGAGAGAGAGATTTAGTAGGGTATTTAGGAAGGCTGCTAACTGGTAGTAGCCCTAGTTTCTGAGGGTGTCGCCTTGGTTTAGAAAGCTTTTCTCTTACAAGACACAGCAAATCAGCAGCATTCTGGGGTGGGTACATGAATATTAACTAACCAATAAGGTTTTAGGCTCCCATAGCACACGCCAGATCTGATGGTCACAAGGACATTACATCAGTGTGGAAAAATCCCAGGTTGCCGATGTGGTGGTCACAAGGGCCTTACATCAGAGGAGAAAGTCCAAGTTACTTAACCAGGGTTATTTGAGGTAGATGATGAATCTTGTCAGCACAACACTGCCAAAATAGAGGTTCTTAGTCATATAAAACATTTCTAAAATGCTTTTGTTCTCCCTCCACCGAAGATGAAAAAGAGAAAGGAGGTAATAGAGGGGGCAATTTGCTGGAGAAGATAGGAGGGGATTGGAATCCATGGTGTATGCAGAAGAGTCAGCCTTGATGAAGAAGATTCGTTTTTATCAGAGCACTTAGCACAGTATGTGAAACAGAGTAAAGAGTTACCTACATTTTTCATCCACTCGTTCACCAAAGGACTATAGTAAAGAGCTCATGTGAAGGGATTGTGAGATAAGGAAAAGATGGGAGATGATTCCGAAGGGGAGAAGAGGAGCTATTTGGAAATGGCCTTCAATTTTTTCTGTAAAATGAGAGGGGATGACTAGGCTGAGAAGAAGGGGGACAGGGGGCTATGTCAGGTTTGGGAATAGAAGAGAAGATTTGGGACAGCCATTGTAGGGAGTGGTACTGAGAATCAGCTGAGTGCCTTGCTTCAGTGAAGAGCATAGATTTGGAATGAGCCCATTCGACGTCATTGAACAATTTCTTCCAGTCCCTTTAGAACATGAGTAAGAGCAGAGGAAACAGTGGATGAGAGTATGAGAAAAAAGTCTGAAAGCAGGGATGTGTGTGTGTGTGTGTGTGTGTGTGTGTGTGAGAGAGAGAGAGAGAGAGAGAGAGAGAGAGAGAGAGAGAGAGAGAGATCTAGTTTTTCCTCCCACACACACACAACACAATTCTCCATCTCCTGGCTAAGTGCATTGTCCCTAACTTTGGGTCTCCACATTCCTGGAACCCTTCCTTCTTTTCTCTACCTATCTTCCCTGGCTTCCTTCAAGTAACAGCTCAAGTCCCACCCTCTGCACAATCTCCTCAATCTTCCTCAGTCTTAGTGCTTTCTTTCTATTGTTTATCTATGATTTATCTGGTTTATATCTTGTGTGTGAGCACGTGTGTGCATAGTTGTTTACATGTTGTCTCCCCCACCAATGGATTGAATTTCTTGAGGGTAGAGGCCTTTTTTTTTTTTTTTTGCTTTTGTAGCCTGAGTATTTAGCACAGTGCCTGGCACATAGTAAGTGCTTAATAAATACTGGTTAATCTGATTTGATGATTTGTGTGCATGCACAGGTGTATGGAGGAAGTAGGAAAGAGAACAACCTGAGAGAAATAGAGGGTTTGTGCAGGTGAATACTAGAAAATAAGATTGCATCAGTAGATATGGTCAGATTCCCCATTTCCGGAGGTACGTCTTCTATCCATCCCCCTGTCTCTCAGCCATTTTGTACTTAAAAGCAGATGGGTGTCTATCTTAACTTACAGATGAGGTCCAGTTAGTTATTTTCCAATTGCTTCCCTTATATTTATAGAGTATAATATGTGATGAAATACTATATGGTATAGTGGAAAGAGCACTGGACTTTAAGGTCAGAAGACCAGAGTTTGAGTCCCAGCTTGTCCATTTACTAGCTGCATGGGATCATGTTGTTCTTCTGGGGAAGACAGAGTACACAGCTCTACAGTCAGAGACAAATGAGTCAGAATGAAGCTTGGTGGGTTCTGCCTACAATCAGGTTGCCCCATCAGTGCCAGCTTGGGGGTGGGGGTGGGGGTGGTGGCATTGAAAACAATTATAGTAAAAAAAAAGACTAATCTTGGGGAAATCACCTTGAGTCTGGAAAATTGCTCAGTTTCCTGGAACATGCTCTATGTTGGCTTCTGAATCAATTACAGACTCTGGAACCATTTATTCCTTGCTTATTTTGGTATTCAGCAGGAACCTACTTTGACTTGTTGGTCTGTGTTTGCTCCTCTCCCAGTTGTTGGGTCCCCAGTCTTCCTCTGTTTTTACATTCTTGTAGGGTTTCTTGCTCCCTTTCTCCCTATTCAAAGGCAGAATTGTCTACCTACCTATTGTAGCCTTAAAGGCAGAACCCTCATTGTGCTGCAACATCCTCCCCGTCTTCCTCTTTTCCATACACATTTAGACCTGTGATAAGAGTTATTCCAGATACCTAAGGAACCAACAAAGCTTTAAGGTACATTCCTTTTTTGAATGATAATTAGTCAGTCCCCTAGGACATTCATTGAATATGTAGAAGACTGCCTAGCACAGCTAGGTAGTTCAGTGGATAGAGTGCCAAGCTTGAAGTCAGGAAGACTCATCTTTCTGAGTTCAAATCTGGCCTCAGACACTTACTAGACACGTCACCTGGGGCAAGTCACTTAACCTTATTTGTCTCAGTTTCTTCATCTGTAAAATGAGCTGGAGAAGGAAATGGCAAACCACTCCAGTATCTTTGCCAAGAAATTCCCAAATGAGGTCAGAAAGAGACTGAAAAAATGACTGAACAGCCAGAACAAAAAGTCTTGCTAGGGTTCATGGTCTGATGAAAATGTTTATGACCTCCCAGTGGTCCAACTCGGCCTGGGTCAAGATGCCATTCCTATTTTCTTTCCTATACTGTCAATAAAATTCAGTCAATCAGTAAACAGTCATTAAATGCTTACTGTGTGCCTGGCAATGTGCCAAGCACTAGACTAAGCAGGTTTCCTTCTCAATCCCTACCTCTCTGATAAAAGCTCCCTAGTTTTGTGGAGAAACTTCTGCAGCTACTTAAGCTGACTTAACATTGGCCTGTCCTCGCCTTCTTTAGAGATGATATTATGAATCATTCACTTAATCAATCAGCAAGCTTTTATTAGGTACTTATTATGCACAAGCTAGACAATCATGATATGAATTTTTTTTAAATGGAACAGTCAGTCTCAGGGAGCATTCCTTCTACCCATTAGGTTTCCTAAATCCAGCACAGAAGAAGGACCAACAGAGAACATGTAAACTCTCTCCAGGATCCTCATCGGGACTTGGTGTAATACAATGGAAAGTAAACTAGATATGAGTCAGAGAAGGTGGGTTTGAATCCTGGTTCTGCTACTTACTCCCTGAGTTATCTTGAGCAAATCACTCTACCCCTTTGGGTCTATTTCCTCATCTGTAAATGGGGGGATTGGACTAAGCCACTTCTAAGATCCCTTCCACCTCTAAATCTATCATTCTTTGACCTTTGCTCCTGTGGCTCAGTTTCTGGAGACCAAGCCTATTTTTCTTTCATTGGCATGAATAGACTTGGCTCCCTACATGTCCACATTAAGTCAACAAAATGTGTGTATGGAGTCCTGCCTTCAGTCTTCGCTACCTTGTGGTCAGGCATTCATGATTGTCTAGGCCCATCCTTCAGGAAACAGTTGTAGGATGGGTAAGGACTAGGGCAGCTGGGGGCAGGGTTTGTATACATATCCAGTGTATTCATCCCATCAGGGCACAGAGTTCTACTCAGCAGGAGCCTCTTACTCACTGACCTGCCCAAAGCTACAGGGTAGGGAATGGTGAGAGCCTACCTGATTCTCAGTCATAAGAGCCACGACTCTGACTCTGTGATTTTGATTCACTGAAATTGAATTTTCAGGTCCCTAAGAATTACTTGTCCAAGTTAGGTTGACTTTGAAGGCCTTTGTGAAATTCTGTCCAAGACATAGGAAATACCCCCAGAGATCCCCTTGTTAGCTTGATGGTAGTTGAAACAATTGATAGTCACAGTGTTCTGCCAGGGTTAATGATTTAGGACCCCAATACCTTGTGGGTCTATCTAAGTAGGGAATCACACTGATGTCTTCTGAGTTCCATCAAATCCCACCTTCTGTACCTGTTGTTTGTATGTTGTACCCCCACCCATTAGTATATGAGCTCCTTGAAGGTCTCATGGTTTATAATCCAAACACTTAACACGATGCCTGGAACATAATAAACCTTTAATAAATGCTTGTTAATTTGACTTGATTTGCCTGGGCATCTAGGAGAATAGAGATGGGAACTACACCTGTGATTTCCTTGATATAGGGAATACCTGGATGAAGAAACTCTCTCCACCAATGCAGGACAGCATCTTCTTTGCCTAGACAGCTGAGAGGCTAAGAGATCTGTCCTGGGTCATACAGCTAGTATGTGTCAGAGGCAAAACTTGAACCCAGGTCTTACTGGATCTTACACCAGCTCTCTATAAGTTTATATGGCCTTGGGCAAGCCACTAAACCTCTATTAGCCTCAGTTGCCTCATCTGTAAAATGGAGGAACAATAATAGCACCTACCTCCCTGAGCTGTTATAAGTGCCAAGCACAGCACTTGGCACATAGTAGGCAATATAAAAATATTAGTTATCATTATTGTTATTATTATTAATCCAATATGCCTCTAGGCTCTGAATAAATTTCCATATCTTCTCTAACAAGAAGAATCTAGGATCAGTTAGCAAGTGCTTCACTTCTGATAATGGACCCCCTTCACTGTTAGCTCTGCTTGCCCTTGAATACACCATCCATCACTGGGCTTTTACCTGGAACCTTCCCAGCTTGGTGAGCACGTTAAGAGGTTTTTCTATGTTGATATAGCCTTTGAGACCTCAGGGGCACCTCCGTGCAAGTTGAGACAAAGGAGGACTGTAGGGAAGGAGCTATAATTATTCATTTCATTATTTTCATCTTTTTTTGATGGAGTTCAGATAGAAATGGTCCTGGGACAAGTCGTTAACCTGTCATTCCTTTATATTTAATGCTTTATATACTATTGCACAAGTGGCCAGAAATGACTGCCTTCTGTAACTGACTACAAGTCTTAGAATTTAAGCTCCCCTTCCGTAGTCCTGTTATCATGATTTTAGGACCAGAGGCCTTTACAGCTGGAAGGGCTGTAGAGGTCATTTGATGCTGTCCCCTCTCATGATCCCCATGATCATAATGCTATTTGTGGCATGTATTGTCAAATTTTCCTGAATATTTTATTGTATCTGGTATTCTTTTCATCATTTCTTGTCTTCTTCTATGAAGAAATTGCCCTTTACTTACAACTCATGGGGATGGCTTATGAGTATGATTCTGTATTGCTCTTACTGTACATGTAATACACTTGCAGGCTTAGAAACCTATATTTCCATTATTTGGTTTTAGGTGGCACTATGGCCTTATCTAGTCTTTAGTGCTTCATGGCTAACCCCTCTCTTCTAAACCAAATGGCTTCAGGAATGCAAATCATACCGACAAGAAGGATTCTGCATATAGATACACACACATATACATGTACAGATACACACAACACATGTTACAAATATTAATACATACATGGACTTATATGTTTATATATACACATACAAAGGGGTGAATAGAAATATAGGGGTATAGATATGTATATGTGTGTGTGTGTGTGTATATATATATACACACATACACACATATATATATATATGTATATGGATATACACACAAAGGGGTGAATTCAAAAGAGTTCCAAACATATATACATATATAAACATATATGCACATATATACACACATATACATACACACATAAATACATACATACCCCTTTCCTAAGCCAATTTTTGGCTTCATATTTAACCCTGATGTTGGGTTGGTTCTCCAATCAAATGAAAGCTGACCAAGGCCCTGAAATTCTTGCTTATGTGGTTTGAGGGTAGTTTCTCCAGCTTTCTAGGCCCAATGGCACTTTTATTATAGCTCTTACAGCCTTAACTTTTTTGTAACATAGCTTTTCCAACCATTCCTTTATTTCACCAACTTTTCTGGAATAGGAATATTTTCTTTTGAATTCTCCATTCTCTTTTGGCTCTCTTGGTTGTAGTAAAAGGTTTGCTGGTTCGTTAAGCCAGAAGTTTCTATTCTGCCTGTGAACACAGAGGACCTTAAGCAGGGAATAACATATGATTGTTTCTGATTGAGATTTTCTCTTTCTTCTATTATTCATTTTAACCTTAGGCTTTCCTGAACAATATTTAATGGTCAACAAAGATTTCTTAAGCACCTAATATATGCTAGACATTGTGTTAAGCACTGGGGATACAAATTAAAGGAAAGGAAAGGAAAGGAAAGGAAAGGAAAGGAAAGGAAAGGAAAGGAAAGGAAAGGAAAGGAAAGGAAAGGAAAGGAAAGGAAAGGAAGGAAGAAAAGAAGGAAGGAAGGAAGGAAGGAAGGAAGAAGGAAAGAAGGAAGGAAAGAAGGAAGGAAGAAAGGAAGGAAAGAAGAAAGAAAGAAAGAGAGAAAGAAAGAAAGAAAGAAAGAAAGAAAGAAAGAAAGAAAGAAAGAAAGAAAGAAAGAAAAGACAGTTCCTGCTGTGTACATGCCTCCATTAGTTTCCCAAAATGATTTTGGTGTCATGGCAGCCCTCCCCTACACCTGAGAAACAGTACAGCTTTTCCCCATACCTACATTACACATACAGTTACATAGACAAATGCAAGAACATAAGCAAGGAGCTTACAATCTAGTGGGAGAAGACAAAACACTAACGGAAATTGGAAAGTGCTGGTGGGTGGGAGGAGAGGATCAGAGGAGATGGTTCTCAACAGAAAAGCATTTGGAAAAATCAAAGAATTCCCAGAGTAGTGCAGCCAGGGGAGAAATGAGGATGTTCCAAGCTGAGTTCTCTCCTTTAATGGAGGTTTGGAGTACATGCCTCTCCCCTTCCCATCAAGAGAGGCAGAGGGGGGTGGTGAGGTAGAGCACCAAGGTTAAGGAGATCCTAGAGGATTTTGTTGCTTAGTCTGACTCTTAGTAACCCTACTTGGGTTTTTCTTGGCAAAGAGACTTTGCCATTTCCTTCTCCAGCTCATCTTAGAGATGAGGAAACTGAGGCAAACAGGGTTAAGTGACTTCCCCAGGGTCACATAGCCAGCAAGTGCCTGGGGTTAGATTTGAATTTAGGAAGATGAGTCCTCAACTTCAGACCTGACACTCTATCCACTATGCCACCTAGTTGCCATAGAAGATGATGAGGTTCCTGGAGCTTCATAGAGAAGCCAGAGAAGACCAAGAGTAGTGCAGCCATGAGCACTATTGGTCTGTGACTAGATCCTGGGTTATAATCCTTCTCTATCTTTCTACTGATGCAAACCATAGCTTGCCTTATCTAACCACATTCATTGCATTCATAGCATCATAGGACTCAGAGCTGAAAGGGATCTTTGTAGGGGTTCTCACTCTTTTGGGGGGTTATAGATTCCTTTGGCAGTCAGTTTGGTGAAGCCTATGGACCCCTTCTCAAAATGTTCTTAAATGAATAAAATAAAAAATGTCGGATTACAAAGAAAACCAATTATGTTGAAAGTTAGCAAAATACTCTTTAAAACAATAACCTCATAGATCCCAGGTTAGGGGTCTGTGTTATCTAAGGAGTCTACTCTTGTTCTAGAGTTAACATTCTCATTGTACAGATGGTGAAATTGAGGCCAAGAGATGCTGAGGTAACTCCTTAAAGGTTACACAGCTAGTGAGAGAGATGGATTTTAAGCCTGGGTCTTCTGGAGCAGAATGTAAGGCTTTTTCCACTCTAGGATCTCCTTCCCATTAAGTCTTGGGCCACTCCTGGGTGGTTAAGTTGTTTGGTCAATAGAGCACCAGATACAGAGTCAGAAAGTCTTGAATTAAAATCTAGCCTCAGACACTTACTAGCTGTGTGACAATGGACAAGTCACTTAATCCTGTTTGTCTCAGTTTCGTCATCTATAGAATGGGATAATAATAGTACTTTCCTCCCAGGGTTGTTAGGGGAGGATCAAGTAAGCTAATAGTTGCAAAATGTTTAGCCCAATGCCTAGTATGTAGTAAATAATATATAGTTGATCCTTTTTTTCCTTTTTGGAGGGTGGAAGGCAGGGCAATTGGGGTTAAGTGACTTGCTCAAGGTCACATGGCTAGTAAGTGTTAAGTGTCTGAGGCCAGATTTGAATTTGGGTCCTCCTGACTCCAGGGCTAGGGCTCTATTCACCACACCACTTAGCCGCCCCCTAAATGATATATAAATGTTACTGATTATTACTATGATTATTATTCTGGGATCAATGACAATCTGCTCTTTATGACATTACCAGTTTGGCAGGAGTCCACTGAATTTGTCACATTTATGTGCCTCTGCCAGCTTCCCTAGAGCGATTTCAGTGTCAAGGTATTCCCCACTCACCACACACAGCTGGGAAATAGTACAGGATTACAACCCCACAACCACATTACACATACAGTTACATAGCCAAACACAAGAATATATATCACCTCTGTCAGTTATAAAGAAAGGGTCATTCATATCTTGTCATCATCCTGTGTAATCAGGATATACATTGTGAGGACCATGCTTCTCATCGTCTTGAGGCCTAAGATGAAAATAACTCTCTTATCTGTTTCCACAGAAAACTTGTGAGCTGTCCTTCAGTTTAGTTACAAATGCTTTGTGTTTTCACAGGTAGTTGTGACCAAGATAAAAAAAGTCAGTGGAAAGGCAGCACTGAGCTGCCGTCAATGGGTTCCAGTTATCTGGCTAATAGAACTGCATCCAGAAGTATTGAAAAAAGAGGCCAGTAGGATTACTGAATGTTGAGAAGTTACCTTTGAATAATCACGAGAAATGCCATAGGTGAGAGAATATTGAGATGGGCACCTATTTTCCAAATATTCTAAAAGAAAGGAAGGGAAAAATAACTTTATTATAAATATTACCTTATTTTATTCTTATAACAACCCTAGGAAAGAGGAATTATTATTATACCCATTTTACTGCTGAGGAAATAGCAAAGGGAAGTGACTTGCCCAGGTACTAAGTTTCTAAGGCTAGATCTGAGCTCGTCTTCCTGACTTGAAGTTCAGGACTCTCTACTTCACCACCTATGTGACTCAGTGGGAAGAGGTTGGGGAGCTTGACTTTGACTCCTGGCAAACTTCTAGACTTTATTTTTCAGGGTATTACAGTGCCAGTGTGCCAGGTGGGGTGGAATGGAAGTGAGATTAAAGAAAACAAATGTGGAAAGAATATAATTAGACTAAATACACTGAGAGAGGTCTGAGATGAAGAAAAAAGGGGTGCAGTTTTGAGGATTTTAAGAAAATGATTCTCAAAAAATATCTGAAAGTAGTGACCAAATGCTTGGGGAAAAATCATGAACCCCATTATTAAAAATGACACTTTACCAGATATTAATAATTACTAATCCCTATGCTTGTTTTCTCATCTAAAGTGATGTTAATGATAACTATCATTTATACAGTGCTTTGAGGTTTGCAAAGTGCTTGATATAAATTATTCCTTTTGATCCTCATAACAACCCTGATAGGTAGGTGCTATCATTCCCATTTATAGATGAGTAAACTGAGGCAAGCAGGGGTAAAGTTATTTGCCCAGCTTCATACGGCTAATAAGTGACTGAAGCAATATTTAAATTCATGTCTTCCTGACTCCCAAGGTCTGTACTCTTTCCACTATGACATTCAATTGAATCTCTATGAAAACTTTATGAGAATAATCTACATATGCATCGGGGGCATACATGATGCAGGCAAGAGAAGGAATAGTCAGGCTCTCTTCCTCCCTCTTTAAATCTACATCATTTATTTTATATATCACCATTATTCCCAATAGATTAACTCCCTCCCAGTGAACATTTTTTTTGAAACAAAGAAAAAAAACATTTATGCAAAACTAACTTAGAAAATAACCACGTTTAAGAGAGCGCTCTCTTCCACACCTGTAGTCCCCCAATTTCCTAAGCGAGCAGGATATGTGACATCCCCTGGTCTCAGGAACCAAGATTGGTGATTGCCAATTAACCTGAGTTCAGCTGCTTCTTAGGGTTATTTTCATTTGCGTTATCGTAGTCAGTGTGCACATTGTTCTCTTGATTCTGATTTCTTTGTTCCTCATCACTTTATGCGTCTTCCCCATGTTTTTTGTGAATTCTTCCTATTTGTTGTTTCTTACTGTACAATAATGTATTATTGCATTCATATGCCACAATGTGCTCAGCCGTTCTCTAATCAGTGGGTACGCACTCTTTTTCCAGTTTGTTGTTGTTATTGTTTTTTTTTTACTACCACAAAGTGTCCTGTTATGACTATTTAAAAAAATACTGTGTCCCAAAATTCTTGGTGTATTTTTTCAGCTTTAAGAGCTTAAAATTGTACAAACTTCTGGCACACCTCGTATATGAGATATTTGTTTCTGTCATTGACCTTCTACTGGTATATGTCTTGTACTTGGCTGGCTGGGTCAAAGGGCATGCATGATCTGTAATTGATGAAGCCATGCTAGCTCTGTGATTGCTGCCTTCTTTTCTACATGTTCACTAACCATCCCTTGATAGTACCTTCTAGAATCTTGACAGGAACCGAGTCAAACTCATTGACCTGTTGCCGTTATTTACATGGGAAGGCCTACACCTGGGATTTCATTGATATAGAAAACTTCACACTAGGAAACTCCCTCCATGCAATTCAGTGTTACCTAAGTAATACTGCCAGTGTGTTTCAGAGTCAATACTTGAACTCAGATCATCCTGACTTGGAGATAATACCATGCTGCCTGTTACATGTACTTTTTAGATTCCGTTATTTGCCTCTCCCCCTCCCTACCTTAAAGGTTGTGGTGATAGTTCTTCAATAACAGGCAGGATCTTGCAAACAATGTCCTATAGCAAATCATGTCCTTACAGTTGCAAATTGATTCAAAGATATAGATAAATCAATATCCTACTGTGATTTTCATTTGTTGAACTATAAAAAAAAATTATTCTGGAGGGAAAATGCTGCCTTAAAGGCTCTCTTGCAACGCACTGTCTCCTATACATATGTTAAAATCATATAAGATTCATTGAAATATGTAACAAGAAGTGACTTTATCTGAAGACCCTCTGATTTTTAATATTAAATGAGTCATAAAATAGGAAGATGTGTTTGCCAAAGGTCATTGCCCTGCCATAGAGGATTATTGAGACAGAATTCTATTAAAAAATCTGCCTCCCTATAGATGGTGACATTTTCCAGATGCTCCTGTTTGTGGAAGAAATTGTTTTTGTTACATCGAGTCTCAGATCATTGCCAAGCTTCCTAAATAATATCTAGAATAACAGAGGAAAGTTCAACCTAATTATCTATACTTTAAATATCAAGTGGATGAAGAATTCCTCCTGTTGCTAGATTTGGAATAAGAGGAGGACTTGGGTTGAAATATTGACTCTGACACTTGCTCCCTGTTTATACACAACTTTGGGCAATTTAGTTAACCTCTCTGGCTCTCAGTTTCCCCATCTGTAAAATGCATATTCAGTTCATTAATTCTTTGGGATTAATGATGTGTCTCACTTTTCTATTTGTATCTCTACTGCTTAACACATAAAATAAGTGTTTTATTAATCCTTTCATTCATTCATTCATTCATTCATTCATTTATTCATTCATTCATCTTCATGGTAGTCTTTTTGTAAATGCTGATCATTAGCACCACAATATAAACTGACCAAATATTCCATGAAATTGTCATTTTCTTGTTGTCTTTAGACACTAAGTAAAACCAACACTGCTAAGTCATCTGATTTCTTTTCTAAGGAGACCCTATGAGCCATTCTTCCATTTATGTGTAACTTCCTTTTGTTTTTTTAGCTTAATTTAAAATTTGAAACATGATTCAGGTACTTCAGCAGCATGTAAACTCACAGGTCATTGGACAAAAATCTCACATTTAGAATGTGAGCAATAATGTTCATGTTTACAGATGACCAAAAAACTGCAATGCTTAGCACATTCTGTTCTCTGCTACTCTATCTCTGTGGAAGTTCAAGGGGACTACCTGAGGATGAGAAAAACCTTGTACCTTTTTTGTTTCATGAATTACCATGGCTAGAGAAGTCATCACCTACTTGGCCAGTTTATTGGTGATTAGGCTTTCTATCCTTTGGAAAACTGACATAGTCTCTAGCCAGACCAGGGTATCAAAGTGAGTCAGGAAGGCCTGGATTCAAATTCTGCCTCAGATGTTTATTAGTTGTATGACCCTGAACAAGTCACTTAACCTCTGTTAGTCTTTTTGCTTTATTTATAAAATAGGGTTAATAATTCCGTTACCTCCCAGTCTGCTGTGAGGATCAAATAAATAATATGTAAAGTGCTTTGTAAATCTCAAAGTGCTATTTATAGGCTATTTCTCCTCCTTCTCCTCCTCTTCCTTTTTCTCCTTCTCCTTCCTCTTCCTCCTCCTTCCTCTTCCTCCTCCTTCTTCTTTCTCTCCCTCCTCCTCCTCCTCCTCCTCTTCTTCTTCTTCTTCTTCTTCTTCTTCTTCTTCTTCTTCTTCTTCTTCTTCTTCTCCTTCTCCTTCTCCTTCTCCTTCTCCTTCTCCTTCTCCTTTTTTTCCTTCTCCTTCTCCTTCTCCTTCTCCTTCTCCTTCTCCTTCTCCTTCTCCTTCTCCTTCTCCTTCTCCTTCTTCTTCTTCTTCTTCTTCTTCTTCTTCTTCTTCTTCTTCTTCGCCAAAGTATTTCTATAATATTTGAGCCTACAAAAGAATACATTCTGCTGGCATAGCCTTGGAGAGCCCAAGACTACTTCCATGCCACAATAAGACATCAGAGTAGTATTTTGCCTGCCATTTACTAGTAGGGACATGGTGGTATAGTGGAAAGAAGTGTATATTTTGAGCCAGCAAATATGTGTTCAAATCCAAGTTCTGAACCTTATTCTTTGTGTGACATTGATCATATATTCCTAGGAACTCAGTTTTCTTTTCTATAAAATCATGGATTTTGAGATAATTTCTAAGGCTCTTTCCAGGTTCAACATGCTATGATTCTCCATCTTAATTTGCCAAGCATTAAGAAGTCATCTATCATTGTGCTTCATTAGGAAGGTCACATAGGCAAGAGTTAGAAGGATAGACGGAGGCAAGGAGGGAGGTTCTTTGCAGTCATTTCTTTCTTTTTTTCCTTAAATGTATTTTTTGTTTTCAACATTCATTTCCACATGATTTTGATTACAAATTTTGATTACAAATTTTCTCCTGTCACTCCCCTACCTCCACCCCAATATAGTGAACCTACTGAATACCCCTTCCCCCATCTGTTCTCTCTTATACCTTCCCCCAACCCTCCTAACTTTCTTATAGGGCAAGATGAATTTCTATACCCTAGTGCCTGTATATCTTATTTCCTGGTTGCATGTAAAAAACAATTTTTTAACATTTGTTTTTAAAACTTTGAGTTCCAGATTCTTTCCCTTCTTCCCTTCTCACATACTGCCACTGGGAAAACAAGAAATTCAATATGGGTTGAACACATGTAGTTACATAAAATATTTTCATAGTAGTTATATAGTGAAAGACTAACTATATTTCCCTCCATCCTATTCTGCCCCCCACTTATTCTATTTTCTCCTTTGACACTGTCCCTTTTCAAAAGCGTTTGCTTCTAACTACCCTCTCCCCAAATCTGCCCTCCCTTCTATCATCCCCCCTCTTATTCCCTTCCCCCCTACTTTCCTGTAGGGTAAG
>WOXC01008795.1:0-40000 GCA_011680675.1 Gymnobelideus leadbeateri | reverse complement strand
CCACAGCTGCTTCACTCTCTTTAAGTCTGCTCTGGTCAATCTGGGCTCCAAGTCTGGGCTGCCATAGCTCACATGGCATTGTGCTCCACTCCCAGCCTGATGCGATAGGCCCTTCTTGTTGGATTGCCAGGCTGCCTTCAATGGGAGATTTGTTTCTCTCTGCCACTTTGTGGGTTCTGTAGCTCTAAAATTTGTTTAGAGTCTTTTTTTTTTTGCAGGTATAGGAAGTGGTTGGAGTGGGAGTTCAAGCAAGCTCTTGCTTTTACTCTGCTATCTTGGCTCCACCCCTTTTGTAGTCCTTTCTGAAAGGATCTTGATGAGTTGATTTTCAACTATTGCCCTCTCGTTTCAGGGTCCCTCATGAGGGCAGACAACTGGCCAACCTTTCCACCATCTTTAATGCTTGTTCTCATCTTTTTTTTTTTTTTTTTGCAGTGGGGGAGGCAGGGCAATTGGAGTTAAGTGACTTGCCCAAGGTCATACAGCTAGGAAGTGTTAAGTGTCTGAGGCTGGATTTGAACTCAGATCCTCCTGACTCCAGGGTCAGTGTTCCATTTACTGAGCCACCTAGCTGCCCCATTCACTGTGCCACCTAGCTGCCACTGCTTGTTGTCATCTTGCTCTAGATTGTGAATGTCTTCTTTCTTCTCTCACTGCTTTCCTCAACATCTCATCAGCCACCAAATTCCCTTGATTGGAGCTTTACATTACCCCAAGGATCTGTTCCCCCCTCCCCATCCCTACCCCACACAGTCTATTATGCCTACAGCCATTGCCCTAGTTCAAGCTCTCATTACTTTCCTCCTGGATTCTTTTGCAGCTGACTTTTAATAAGCCTCCTTGCCTGAAGTCTCTCCCTGTTACAATCCATTTTGCCTGCCAAAAATTCCTTAGATGAATTTTGGATATCGGTGTTCATGTTGTGGAGCTTTTTCTTTCTTGTCTGTGTTTGTTTTGCTTGGTTTTGGACCAACGATCCTCTTTAAATTTTTGAAATCATACTTCCTATGGGCTGCCACTGACCTTGCCTTCAGATAAAAAATAAAGTTGACTCTTCCAACTCCTTTCTTTTCTTTTCTCATGGTGACTGGACCATTGGTTGAATCCTGACTTTGGGCAAAATGGAACAACATCTTTGACTATTTTCATTGAATGAAATTACTAACAGTACTTGCCCATCTTCACAAGTAGCTTCCTTCCCAAAGTCTTTCCTGGGCAAGGTATAAATGAAATTTCTTTCCTGACCTTTGTGCTTTTCTTTCTAGAGTAGCCAAAGGTACTCGATCACGTTAGTGCTTTGACTGACCCTTCAGTGTGATTTGCCAGGGTGAGCTAGCTAAGATGGTAAGAGCACAAAAACAGTGTTCCTGATGCCCAGATCCTGAGTAAGACCTGCCCCTTGTATTCAGAATCATGCTCAATGATTCTAGAATGGCAAAGTCTGAGATTCCTGGTATTGACTTCAGTTTAAACTGGTAATTGATCATGCTTTGACCCCCTTCCCTCATGGCTTTGTCTGGGAAGTCATTAGGAGATCATAAGGTGACCCAGGGACCAGAGAATGACCCAGATGAGAAATAGCAAGCAGTTGAGTTAAAAGGGAAATCTAGTCTAGGGTAAGGACAAAATATAAGATCTGTGGTACCAATTTGAATTCTACCTGTGCAGGTCAAATTGCCCTTTACCAGGGGACAAAGGCATTGACTTTTTGCTTTATTCATCCTAAAACCAGGATGTGACTTGGCATGGTATGTTCCTGGTTTTCTGGAAAGCATCACAGATGGGCTTCCTCACTGCAGGGGAAAATACCAAGCCCCACTGGGTGCCTCTCTCTTCTCTCCACCTGCATTACCTTCAGTATTTATTCATTCGCATAACCTATAGAGTTAAAAGAGGTTTGTTTCTTTTCAGGCTGTTGAGTGCAGCCAGGGTAATTTAGTAGAAAAATGTCATGCTAATGCAATTCAAAGTTCAAATGATCTTTCATTTGGAGGGAAAGAAGAATGTGTGTGCAGTTGGAATGTTAAAACTCACTACTTGCCCTGCAATTCAAATAGAAATATGAGCTGCAGGGGCTACATAAGTCACATGAAGTACTGTGAATGAAATGCACAAAATGAATAAAAATGATCCGGAAGCTGTTTATTAGCATTGCTGGGGGCCAGCACCAAACAAGTGTCGTGGCTGTCAGAAGCAGCGTTGGGAGAAAGGACAGTTTGCATGAAATTACAATAATCCTGAAATAATGAGGGCGAAAAAGTGATCAGCCAGGTCCTGATTATACTAATATCACATCCCTCCCCCTCCACACCCCTTTTCCCTTCTTTTCCTGGCCCATGAGTCCTGCTCTCTAGACACCTGCTCCAACCTTTGCTTGACTGGAGGCTGCCAAGGAGGGCGGTGGCACTCCTAAAGATGGGGGATGGGAGATGGCTTTTTTTCATCACAACAACCCTGTAAGTTAAGTACTACAGGTATGAATATCTTCATTTCACAGATGAAGGCACTAAGGCTCCGAGACATCAAATGATGTGTCTATGTTCTCAGGGCTAATGAGCACCAGAAGGAGGATTTGAAGCTAGGTCTTCTTGACTCAACTCAAGCATGTAAGTCAGATTTCATTAATTACAAACCCAGAAAAGATACTAAATCCATGCAATCTAAACTAGAAAGCATTTTAATACTTGGTCTAGGTAGTTTGGTCTAGTGCAAACAAACCCTCCTATGTGTGTAGTCTCCTTCAATCAATTAGAATGTAAGCTCCTTGAGGCCAGGGATTGTCTAATTTTTCTGTTGTATTTTTATAGCTCAGCATAGTGCTTCACTTACAGCAGTTGTTTAATCTAAAATGTTTTGAATATTCATTTTTAAAATTTTGAGTTCCAAATCCTTTCCCTTCCTCCAGCCCCTCCCCCACCCATTGAGAAGGCAAGTGATATGATGCCCAGAAAAGTCCATCATGTGAATCATGCAAAACATATTTCCATATTAGCTATATGTTATAAAAAAGTAAATAAAAATGAAATAGCATTATATAATAAATGGTTTTCCACTCATTCATTTATTCATGGTGGGTACAGGGTCAGTCTTGGAATCAGGAAGATGGAATCTAATAAATTTTAACTGTTTTCCTATGGGCAAGTCACTTAAGGTCTCAGAGCACTAATTTATGGACAAATTGTCAATCTGCCTCTGGGGAGGGAGTTTCTGCAGGCAGAGTTCCCTAATTCAAATAAGTCCAGGTCTGGACCCTTTCTCCACAAAATGTTTAATGCACAGTGCTAGTTACTGGAGATACAAAGACAAATTTGAAAATAAAAGGGCCCTGTCCTCAGTTTATAATCTACAGGTTTTACTTTTTCATTATCTTGTCCCCACAGCTTGTCTTAGGCAAAGTTTGTCCTCAGTGACTCCTGTATACTCTATTGGATGTAGGTAGCCACCTCGGGATATTAGTCTAAACTCGTATTCTACAGATGAGTTAACTGAAGCCCAGATGGGTTAAGTCATTTGGACAACATTGAACAAGGAGTAGCAGATATGGAATTCAAACCCAGGCCTTAGGTTTCAAATCCAGGGTTCATTGCGTCTTACCATGCCTTCTCACTCCCCCCCACCACACACACACTTCAAGTTCCTAATATCCTAATGTCCTAATACCCTCTATTCATCAACAAGAATAGATGCAGAGGAGTTCTTATTCCAGCCATTTTCATTTTAGAATGTTCCCCAAACCCATCAATTCAGTACCAAAATCATCCCAGTCATGTTATTTGGCTGTGAATCATGGCAGGTCACAGTTGTGAAAGAATCAAAATAACAGGTGACCTAAATGACAGTGGATTGTAAACTTATTAAAAATAGGTTGCACCATATTACTAGAAATTACTTGATTGCCAGAATTTCATTCAATTCAGCAGAAATTTATTAAATGTCTTCTATGTCTAAGACTCTGGGCTGGGGGGATATAGACAAAAAGAAAAACAATCACTGCCCTCTGAGAGCTTCCCTACTATTAGAAGCAGATAAAAAATTTAAGCCAAACTATAATAGAGAAGCAAGAAAAGATTCTTATAGAAGGTGGTATAAGGTTGCCAAAGATAGGTTACCAAGAACTCTGAGGGGGGGTCATGGAGAGGGTGAAGGATGACCAGTTAGAAGCCTCAGTGCTTCAGGGGGATGGATTGAACTGTTTCTGTGATTTCACTAATATAGAGAATTCCTGGGAAAGCAAACTACTTTTATATTGGTAAATATGTAACAACCATCTCAAAACACATTTTAAAGTTTAAGTTGTATTATTAGCACTTTCTCCATCATTTTCTTTTCTTTTTTTATGCTTTTTGGAGGGCAATTGGGGTTGAATGACTTGCCCAAGGTCACATGGCTAGTAAGTGTTAAGTGTCTGAGGCCAGATTTGAACTCAGGTCCTCCTGACTTCAGGGCCAGTGCTCTCTTCACTGTGCCACCTAGCCACCCCATCTCCATCATTTTCTTAAGACTAGATAGTCAACACAGCAATAAACCAAGCCTTGACTTGTAGCATTTGCTGATTTCTGCAGTGTAAATGTTCACTGAAAATTCAATAATCAACCTTTGCAACAACCTGGTTCCAACACACCCCTGGAAAAATCCCTAAACCAGTGTAGATGGAAACCTTCTCTTCAACTTATAATCTTGGGAAGTTGTCTAAAGAAGCAAAAGGTTAAGTGACTTACTCAGTGATGCACAGCCAGTGTATGTCTTAGGCAAACCTGAACCCAGTTTTTGCTGACCTTAAGATTAGTTCTATACCCACTCTGATAGGTTGCCTCTGGGGTGCTGTGCCATGCTATATGCTAGAGATGCATCTCAGCTTTGGTCTTCAGTCTCTTACATTAGCCTCTTGCATCAGTATCCACTCAATATTAAAAGTCTTAGAGAAAGAAAGAATTTAAGTATGTTGGGCACATACACATGTGTGTATCTTATGGCCGTTAACTCCTTGAGTTTATAATTTCCTAAAAGCTCCAGATCTTTTTTTTTTCCAGATTAACTGTTATTTAACCTTACTACTCCCATCTTGAACTTGTGAAATTGAGTCTTTGAACTCAAATGTAAGACTCTATACTTGTCCCTACTAATTTGCATCTTATTCAATTTGGATGCATGATGACTACCTTAATGGATTTGTGATCTCATTGGTAGGACTATGCCTTTCCTTGGTGCAAGTCATGACTCATTTGCGTTTTCTCACCCTGTGTCATTCTCCATATTCTTCTATAAATTCTTTGGAGAGGCTCTACCCATTGTATTGAAGAACTTTATTTGGATCTTTTAATACTCCCCATGTCTCAATGTAACTCTCAAGTTCTCTATTTGTTATTGTTATTTCTCCCAATATAATTGGTTTACTTCTTTTTCCAGTCTGTTTTTGACAGTGAGCACTGGATTTGGCTTTAAGAGACTTTAGTCATATCTACCTTTGATGGTTAGCATGGATTTGTCATTTAGGAACATCATTGGAAATATCACTCCTATTTGCCTATTACCTGTGTGTCATTTTAGGTAAATGACTTAAATGCATAGGTCTTTAGTTTCTTCAGTAGGTAAAATGAGCTGTCCAGACTAAGTGACCCCTCAAGTGCCTTTCAGTTCAAAATCTGTGATTCTGAGATTTCTTTTATACCATTTCTTACTTGGAAGTCATCACTGGTAATAGATTGCAGCCTACTCATTCTCCCCATGAATCTTTTTCTTCTATAAAGTAAACCCCAGAAAAGGAAAAAATTATGATGTGGCCTGATCCTTGCCAGGGCCAAATCACACAAAGACAAATGTACCAACCCTGAGAAGCTGGAGAAAGGCCACATTTTGAGGTGGGACGGGATGAAAGGGAATGAGTGGTGGTAGCCTTTTTCTTTAGAGAATTTTAATATCACTCATTCTGAGTTGATGATTCACCTTCCTTTATTTTATTCTTTCTGGGGACCAGGGGCCATGTGTGGTAGGGAAATGGAAGAGATTAAAAAAAAACTTTCTGTGCTTCAGTTTCCTCATCCATAATTGAAGGAATTAGAGAAGCAATATGGCACAATAAATAGACAACTGGGGCTTTGGAGTAATATGAATGAAGTTCAGATCCATCTTATAGCTTGTATTTACTTGTTTATAGCTTGTATTTACTACTTGGATGACATTAGCCAAGTAATTTTACCTCAGATTCTCTATTTATAAAATGAAGAGTGGATGACCTCTAAGTGGATGACCTTTAAGGTTTCTTCCAGGTTTAAATTTATTATCTCTGACTAGATGAACTTTAAATCTTTTCCAATCTTATTATTTTACATCTATGCTTCTTAAAGATAGACAGAGCATGTATTATCTTTCTTTTCCCAGTCTAAGCTCCAAGGAATCAATCAATTAATCAATCAATTAGTGAGCCAACCAGTCAATAAACATATATTAAGCAAATGTGTAAGGCACCTAATAAGCACTTGTAATAAAAGATGGGGGTGGGTGTAGGGACCAAACATTTATTAAGCACCTACTATGTGCTAGGCAATGTCCTAAGTGCTTTACAAATGATGTCTTGTTTGAAACTCATGAGGTGTTATCATCACCCCCATTTTACAGCTGGGGAAATGGAGGCAAACAGAGGTTAAGTGACTTGTCCAAGAGTGACACAGCTAGTAAATGTCTGAGGCTAGATGTGAATTCAGGTCTTCCCAACTCCAGGCCCAATGCTCTATCCATTGTGCTACCTCACTGCCTAAAAAAAGATAAGACTGTCCCTGCTCTTAAGGAGCTTGTAGTCCAATGGGAGACAACCTGCAAATAACTATGTACAAACAAGAGGTATGTAGGATAAATTAGAGATAATCAACAGAGGGAAGGCACTAGAAGTAAGAGGGATGAAGAAAGACTTTCTGTAGAAGGTGGGATTTTATCTGGGACTTAAAAAAGCGGGAGAAACCAGAAAGCAGTGATGAGGAAAGAAAGAATTCTAGCCATGGCAGTGGTTGATAACCGATGAAAATACTCTCACAAGAGATAGAGCAGCTTATTCAAGGAATGGCAGGAAGATGAATGTCACTGGATCACAGAGTTCTTGGTGTAAAGTATAAGAAAACTGGAAAGGTGATGGGTGGGGCAGAGATTATAAGGAGCTTTAAATGCCAAATAAAGAATTTTATATTTGATTCTGGCAGTGATAGGCATTTGCTGGAGTTTGGGAGGGTGTGTGATAAAGTCAGGCCTATGCTTTAGGTAAATCACTTTGGCAACTGAATGGAGAATGGACTGGAGTGGGGAGAGACTAGTGGCAGGGAAAGCAACCAATGGGCTATTGAAATAGTACAAGTATGAGATGATCAGGGGGGCATTGGGGTGGTAGTTATGTCAGAATAGAGAAGGAGATATAAACAAGAGAGGACATGAAGGCCAAATCAATAGGCCTTGCCAACAGATTGGTCATGAAGGACAAAAGAGAGTGAAGAGTCAACTCAGGTTAACATCTGCGTTGCCAACCTAAGGAGCTGAGAGGATGGTGGTAACCACAACAGTAATAGGGAAGTTTGGGAGAAGAAAAAGGGTTTTTGGGGAAAAGATAATGAATTCAGCTTTGGACATGTTGAACTTAAGATGTCTATGAGGTATCTAGTTAAAAAAATCCAATAGGTAGTTGGAGATGTGAGAATGGAGGTTAGCAGAGATGTTAAGGCTGGCTAAATGTAGTCCAATGAAACACCTATGATCACTATAAATATACCTGCATGGGTTCAGTTGTAAAATATAGCAAACTCTCCATATGGAGGTCAGAAGCAAAACATTTATTCAGACACTAGAAAACCAAATCCCAACACCAGGAAACAGAATCCATCATAGCAACATAGAAGTTAATGCACCACAACATAGCAGAGAGCCACACTATCTTTTAACTTTCACACAAACCAATATTTGACCAATATTTACTCACAAGCTGTAGCAGTAAGCACCCCAACATCACCACGGTGGCTGCCAGTACAGGTTCTTAGATCTGCTTTTCAAAAGGAAAGCAACTCAAAATCAGTTAATAAGCTTACTTTAATCAAACAAACATGTATTACCTAGTTCAGGGAAAAAGGTCAGCACCCCGAACTTCAGAGTATACAGACAAATCAAATAGACAGGCTTCCAAACTGTCCAACCATTACATCAATACCAAATCACAGTTACCAGAGAGGGAAGCATCAACATCTGGGTTTTCAAGCCGGGGGGCTCTCAACAACGGCTTCCCAGAGTCTCATCTGGTCAAATCACACAACACTCCTCAAAGTGAGCCCCAAAGCAAAGCGTCAAATCAGGGATTATGTAGTCTTCTCCTGGCTCAGAAAATGTAACCACCCTCTTGACCCACTGCCCAATCACACAGCATCAAGGTGTGGTCATTCCTGAAAACCAAGCCTCCTACCACAGGCTCCATGTGACCACATCCAGCCTATTAGGAGGCAGAGTATATTCTCAAATCAAAGAAGGTTCTCAGAGTCACTTAAGTCAATCAAAGGGCCTAGGGGTAGAGAAGATCTTCAAATCTGCATTTCCATCACACAAGCCTATATGTCTTCCCCAGAAACATGCCCTCCTCCCAACTGTCTAGTCTACCTCTGACTCCCAGCTTCCTATGGGCTCTGTTCCACCCTTCAGCAAACACCTCCCACCACAGGGTCCCTGTGATTACATTCAGCCTATTAGGGTTTATTTTCAGAGTTTATTTTCAAAGCAGGGAAGGTCTTCAAATTCCCTTAGGCTTATTAAGGGGAAGGGAAGATCTTCGAATTATCATTACTATTACACTTAGTAATTCTGAAAATTTAGCATAGAGATGATAATTCAATCCATGCTATGTCACCAAGTGAAAAAGTATAGAGGAAGAATAGAAGAGGATCTAAGACAGACCCCTTGGAGTACTTGTGAGGGTTCTGCAAAGGAGGATGAAAGGAGTGTTCAGACAGGTAGAAGGAGAAATAAAATAATGTCACAGAAATCTAGAAAGAAGAGGTTATCAAAGGCTATAGAGAGGTCAAAAAGGAAGTGGCCTGAGCAAAGGACATTAGATTTATCAATTGAGAAATCATTAGTAACTTTGGGAGAAGAGTTTCAGTTGAATGATGATGTTAGAAGCCAAATAGCAAAGCTATGAAGGAAGAGGAAGGAAAGGAAGTTGAGATACCTATTGTAGATAGACTTCTCAAGGAGTTTAACCTCAAAAGGGAGGAATGATATAGGACAATTACTAGCAGGGATGGATGTATCAAATGAAAGGGTTTTGGGTGGGGGATGAGGGAGACACAGGCATTTTTGTAGACAGTAGAGAAGCAACAGAAAGAGATTGAAGAGAAATAAGAAAGTAAGGATTATAGAGCAGGCAATCTCCAAGAGAATATGGGATTTGAATAGGATCACTTATGCATATAGAGGGATTTGTGTTGGCAAGAAGAAAGACCGCATCATCATGTGAGGCAAGAATGAAAGAATAGATCACAGAAGAGGACATCTGATTAATATGATGTAGAAAAGAAAGGAAAAGACTTCCGGTGGCGGGTCTTCGGCCTGCATCGCTTCACAACGGTCGCTTCGTAATGCGGGCTGCGGCCAAGGGGCTGGCCTCCGGGAAGGGGGCGGGGCTGGGGGCGGGGCCGGGGCCGCGCCTGCCGCACCTCGGGGCGGCCGCTGGAGCGCTGGAGCGCCTCGGGCTCGGGGCGCAGGCCGCAGTGGAGCTCGGCCCTGCGGCTGAGGCGACAGCAGCGGCGGCGTCGGTGGCCGCCGCCTCCTCGCCGTCCTTGTCTTCGGCTCGGTCCTCCTCGGGCGGCCTGGGCCCGCGGCCCTTCCTCGGCCTCTCCTGGGCGGCCGTCGCCGCGTCCCCTCCATCCGTCCGCGGTCCCAAAGCGGGCACGGGCGCGGCATGTGGCGCTGGGTCTGGCAGCAGCTGGGTTTTGACCCACCACATCAAAGTGATACAAGAACAATTTATATAGCAAACAGATTACCTCAGAATGGCCTTTATACTCCTCAAAAATTTATAGATAGCCGAATCATATCATCTAAGTATACAGTGTGGAATTTTGTTCCAAAAAATTTATTTGAGCAATTCAGAAGAGTAGCAAACTTTTACTTTCTTATTATCTTTTTGGTCCAGCTTATGATTGATACTCCGACAAGTCCTGTTACCAGTGGACTTCCGTTATTCTTTGTGATAACTGTAACCGCCATCAAGCAAGGATATGAAGACTGGTTAGGACACAAATCAGATAATGAAGTAAATGGAGCGCCTGTTTATGTTGCTCGAAGTGGTGGCCTTGTGAAAACTAGATCAAAAAACATTCGCGTAGGGGATATTGTCAGAATTGCCAAAGATGAGATTTTTCCTGAAAAGAAAGGAAAAGAGGGAGCTCTTCATGATGACCTCGGTTTCTTATGTGAGGTGAGGTTCTTATAGGGTGTAAGATAATACCTCAGAGTTGTTTTAATTTGTGTTTTTCTAATCAATAGTGACTAAAAGCATTTTTATATTATAGCTAGCTTTGATTTTTTTCTCCTGAAAACTGCCTCTTCATATCCTTTGATCATTATCAATTGGGGAATGACTCATATTCTCATAAATTTGACTCAGTTCTTTATGTATTTGAGAAATGAGACCTTTATTAGCTAAAATTTCTGTAAAAATTTCCCTATTTTTCTGTTTTCCTTTAATCTTGGTTGCATTAGTTTTGTTTGTGCAAAACCTTTTTAATTTGATGTAATCACAATTATCTGTTTTGCATTCTGTAATGCTCTCTCTTGTTTGGTGATACATTCTTCCTTTATCCATAAATGAGAGGTAAAATATTTCATGCTTCTCAAATTTGCTTATGATATCAGCCTTTCTGTCTAAATCATGTGACCATTTAAACCTTGTATTGATATAAGGTGTGAGATGTTGGACTATACCAAGTTCCTGCCAAGCCATTATTCAGTGTTCCCATCAATTTTTGTCAGATAGGGATTATCTTAGGTCTTTGGGTTTGTCAAACACTAGATTGCTATGGCCATTTACTATGGTGTATTGGGTACCTAATCTATTCCACTGATCCACTATTATATTTCTTAGCTAGTACCAGATTGTTTTGATGATTACTACTTTGTAATATAATTTTCGATCTAGTATTGATAGACCACCTTCCTTCTCCCTTTCTTCCTGTTAATTCCTTTGATATTCTTCACCTTTCCTTCTTCCATAAGAATTTTGTTACTATTCTTTTCTAGCTCTATAAAATAATTTCTTGGTAATCCCATCCTTTTTACTTTAAATACCTTTTAAATAGATTTTCAAGATATGTGGCAAATATATTCTTATCAGCATTTATTAGGGATATATCATCTCTGGCTAGGAATATGTCATCCTGATATGGTAAATTGTGAATCAAAAATTGAAATCTCATTCTCAGACATCACTTTCTTAGCCGTAACTTCTCAAAATAAATGTTCTCTTCTGCATCCCTTGACTTCATTAGGCAGAAGTAAAGAAAAGACATCCCTTACGGGCTTTGGTTTCTTACTCAAGACTACATAATCATTCACATTACTTTTTAGGTTCCCTCTGGAAGTATCCTTTGTGCCTACATGAATGACCAGAAATAGATAATTTTCATCCATTTTGACAAATCTTGGGAGGCTCTCTATTATGTCTTGCATGCATACTCCAGAAAGACAAAAGACCTCTCTTTTGTTTTCAGGTCAGCAAATAGCTGCCTGAGTACCCTTGAGCAGGGAAGCACCAACTACTACTATTCTCTCTTTCTCTCTGTCCCTTACTAAATGACCCCTTACCCAATAGACTCTGTGTCTCTATTAGATCATTTTTAGAAGAATGAAATGCTTTTTTGTCCTCAAAACATTCAACCCTTTTCTCTTTTAGGAACCTCAAATCTCTTTTAAAGCTATAATTGTCTGGGTGCACTTTTCCTCCCCTATCTTCCCCCCTCCTCCTGTATAACACTCTTGAGTTTTTCATCATCCTGACAATGGGTCAAGTCTCATCTTTTCTACCTCAAGACTCTCCCTGCTCTGACTCCCCAGCCTTTGAAATCTTGCCTCTGTTTCTTTCAGGGACCCCTAAACTTACCTCAACCATTCAGAGTGTGAAGAAGCATTTTCAAGTCTCTTCACCTTTTCCTCCAGGAGAGAGATAAACCTATACTTGGAATGCAGATGATATTCACTTGCCTGTATAGAAATATAGACATTATATACTTGATTCCAGTCATTATGTAATTTCCCTGCTATTCATAATGGTTGTGAGATATTGAGATTTGTTTCTTGAAACTACTCATGGGTATTTATACCTCAACTCTAAATATTAAAATTAATTTAAATTAAAATTGATTAAAATTTTTATAGTCAATTATTCATTTTATAGTTAAAAGCCTAATGACAAATTTGTCCCATTCCCAATCTATTCTATGAATTAAATTAACTCTGTGTTTATTCTTATTTTTTCTTACTTGCATTGCTTTGTCTGACCAGCTACCTTCTCCCTTCCCTTCTTGAATTCAGCTCTTCAGGTTACAGTCCCTAATTCTTCTTTATCCTTTTTTTTCTCTTTCTTACTATTTTTTATATCCTCCTTAATTGTCCTTGAGCTAGAATCTAGACCAGTAGTTGGACCTGGAAATTTTTCTTCTTCAAATTTTCTTCAATTTCTCCAACTGAAACTCTGACCTACTTTGCTAGCCCAGACTTTTCCAAATCACCTACATGATTTCCTTCTTTTGTGTGGCTAAAGGAACTCTATTTTCTTATGCTCCTTCACTCATAATCTTCTCCCATGAATGAGTAAAATGAATCGTCTCCCAGGCCCAGAGAATCTGGGTTAAGACCTAGAGTTTGGAAATGGTCTGATACTAAAACCAATAGCAACATTGACTGGAAGGAAAGTGATAACAAAATAATTAGCAGACTGGGGTTGTTAATTTAATACCTCTCTCTAGATGGAGATGCCTCCTGATGGCTTTCAGGTCACTAGGAAAATGACCTATGTCACTGGGTTCAATCATCTAGTCAATAGGTAAGTAAAAGCTAGCATTTATAGAACTCTTTAAGGGTTGCAAAGTGCTTTACTTCTGTCATCTCATTTGGTCCTCACAGCAATCTGTGTGGTGGTGTTGTTCAGTTATTTTCAGTTCTGTCTGGCTCTTTGTGACCCTATCTGGGGTTTTTTAAGCAAAGATATGGAGTATTTTGCTATTTCCTTCTCTGGCTCATGTTACAGATGAGGAAAGTGAGGCAAACAGGGTGAAGAGACTTGCTTAGGGCCACAAAGCTAATGAGAGTCTGAAGATGGATTTGACCTCAGGTCTTCCGTACTCCAGGCCCAGTGCTCTATCCACTGTGTCACATAACTGCCCAATCCGTGCTGTTTGCAGATGAGGAAATTGAGAATGAGAGATTTTAAGTAGCATTCCTAGGGTAATACAGCTAGGAAACATCTGAGTCAGGATTTAAATTCAAGTCTTCCTGACTCCAAGACCAAGACTCTATCCACTGTGCCACCAAGCAGTCCTCATTTACTGAGCACCTAGTATATGTCCAAGACTGATTATCTTGTGGAGATAGAGGAAAAAATAGCAAAATATATAGTAGCTCCTCTTGGGAAGATTAAAATCTGATTAAGGAGACAAGATTTGTACACCAAATGCAATTAGTGAAAATGTGAGACTATCCATAATTAAGTGAAATTATAGGGAAAAGATTTTATGTGCTGTCAGATTTCAGAGCAGAGAGATCTGTGTGGGCTGGAGAATCTAGAAAGGTCATTTTGAGCAGGGTCTTGAAGCATATGAAAGACTGGATGAGCAATGAAGTGCGTAGGTTACTGAAGTGGGGAGAAGGAATCCCAGGAAGGTGAAGAATCATGTATAGGGTGTCCTGGAGCCAGCTTCTACTGGCTCAGGAGAGCTAGTGGTTAAATTTTCAGTGTGAGCATTTATACCTTATACTCTACAAATCAAAATTTGATTTATTATTTTATTCATTATCTAAACGTTAGGAAGTGATGGAGAATTAGTTATGCCGGTTAGTTGTGTTAGTAATGCAAATTGAATTTGTCTGGTATACTGGTTTTTTTTTCTTACCCAGAGAGTCAGTTATTAAAAATTTACCAGCACACTGCCAATCAGGAGTAACATAAAATAAGAATATTATTCTTCAGGAAGATTGAGAGTCTGGCCTGATTGGAGTGGAAGATTCAAGCTGAAGGTAACAGAAGGCATAGTTGGGAAAGTATGATACAGTAGGAAGAGTATTGTGTTTGGGACCAAGTCAGGAGACCTGGGTTTGAATCCCAGCTCTATCACAAGCTGGTTGTATAATAGTAAGCAAATCACTTCCTTGTCAAGGTCTCGCTTTCTTTCATCAGTGAGATATTGGATCTGATTTAGGTAAGCTTTTAGGCCTCTTCCTGCTCTAAAAGCCTATGAAGCAGATGATTAGTGAGAGGGCCTTTATTTTTGGTGCAGAAGTGTGGGTTTGAACCAGTAGACAATCTACAGACAATCAGCTTTCTCTCTGAAATCAGCCTTCTTTCTCCTTGTGGAGGTAAGGAGATCATGCAGTAAATGAGAATCATCACTCTTCCCTAAGCCTGGCATAAATCACCATTTGCCTTGGGTGAATGGGCAGATGCCTATTTGCAAGCCTGAGTAACATACTGCAACTGGCTTTGGATTCGGCTTATCACTCTCTGCTGTGATCTCTGCCCATCTGACAATGAATCAGAGGGATGTTGAGAGGTGTGTTGAAAGAGGCGGGAAGATAGAAGTCAAGGTATGAATTGTCCAAGTAGCCCCTGTACCACAGGGATGAAGTCTGCCTCTCCACCCCACACCTGTCAGTTGTTTCTTTTCCTTTTCTTTTCTTTTTTTCAGTTAATGAAGGGCAAAGAGACCATTTCTTAATATTTTTGCCCAAGGGTCTGGAATTTCATCTTATGAACTTATGCCACCAAATGGAAGGATATATTCTGGAGTAAGGAGGAATGGTTTTGCTTTGGGGAAGAAAATAAGCATAAATCCTTTTTTACTACTTGAAATTTGCTCTTTGTCATTATTGTTTTGGGGAATCTTAATGTGGTAAATCTGCAACATGCCAGTACTGATCTCTGTGGCCTGTACCCACCAGCACCTTTCACCATGGGAAGGGCCTCCCTGGCTGAGCCGGCAGCCTTCAATGTGAGCAGCTAGCTGTTTAATCAGAAATTATCTTTTGTGAAAATCTATTATTTAATGCCTTTGCCCTTTGCCTCAGCTCCCTCCTTCCTTGAGCATGCTTTGGATGCTTTGCGGGGGAGAAATGCACACAGCGGCTCCGGTGGGAATCTCTGCTCTCTGTCCCTGATGTCTGGAGTATCGTAATTTATAGTGCCTTCGTGCTGGGGCTCTGCAGCTTTTTAATGGGGCCTCTCGGTAAAGTTTGGGTAGAGAGAAATCATTCCATTTAAAAATGGTTCTGCTTTGACGGCCTCTGTTTTACTGGAAGTTTTCCTTCTCCTCCCATCTTTAAAGGCAAAGTTGTTTGCTGGGAATCAATGCTGCATGAACAACAGTGAAGGCAATGAAGGGCAAGGTTCCATAAAGTCTTGGACTGGCCCTGGATGCATCCAAATAATGTTGGAAATCAGTCATTATGTCAATCAGGTGAATAGACATTTCCTGAGCACCTATTTTGTGCCTCATATTTTGCTAGGCATTATATAGGAGAAACAGGACAAGCATCCTGCCTTAAAGAATTTATCATTTTTGGGAGAGATGCCTATACATACAATAAATTAATTTGAGGCAGTCTAAGCTAAATGCCAAATGAGTGATCCATACAGTATATACTTTCTCTAAGTCCTGAGAGGAGGTAAAGCTAAAAGTGGACAAAGATATTTAGGGAAAAGAGACTTTAGAGACCTTAGAGACCACATAGGGATGAGATTGGCAAGGACATTCTAGCTATGAAGAATGGGAAGGAGACAAAGACAAGGACTAGGAAGGCAGATTCAGAGATAGAAAATATAATATTAAGGCTGAGGTAAAAGATAAAGGTAGCTAGGTGGCCCAGCAGATTACAGGGCCTGGAGTGAGGAAGACTCATCTTCCTGAGTTCAAATCTAGCTTCAGACACTTACTAGCTGTGTGACCCTAGCAAGTCACTTAACTCTATTTGCCTCAGTTTCCTCACCTGTAAAATGAGCTGGAGAGTGAAATGGTAAACCACTCTAGCTAGTATCTTTGCCAAGAAAATCCCAAATGAGGTCATGGAGAGTTAAACATTACTGCAAGGACTGACCAACAATAAACCGACCAATAATAAAAAAGATTCTGGGTGGGGATTTTATACAGACATAATGGAGCTAGATAGATAGTGGACAAAAAGCAAGAGAGAGAAACTGAGTTCATACTTCAGCTTTTGATTCTTATTACCTGGGTGGCCTTGGGCATATCACATGACCTTCCTGGGTCTCAGTTTCTTTATCTATAGGAAGATGTCGAGTCTTAGACTAGATGGTCTCTGAGGTCCCTTCTAGTCTGAAATCTGTGATTCTATAAAAGACTGTGGAGAGTCTTTCATTCTAGGCTTTTAGGAATTTAGATTTTGTTCTATAGACAGTGGAGAGTCATTAAGGGTTCATGAACAATAAGACTGACATGACAAATGTAGTGTTTTATGATGCTTAATGGGGCATAATTGTAGGATGGATTAATAGGACTCAAGAATGAATTAAGAAAGACTAGTTAAGAGGTTGTTGTAATAGTTCTATGTCAAACAAAAGGGATTTGGGCAAAGAAGGTGTTTATGAAGATATGAAAGAAAGATATGAAGAGGTAAAAAAAAGTATGTGAGAGACATTAGATGTGGAAATCAAAGGAGAAGCAAATATTATTTTTTGAAAGAGAAGGCAGAGATGTTTTCTGGGGTATTGAAAGTTTCCAATCCTTTGCTTTGTGGCAATAGATTCTGGGACCCCATTTGGGACATCTATCATCAGCAGCAGCCCCTACTTTCTCCATTCCACTGTGGATGATTTTCCCCATCATCTGTGGGTTGGGACAAAGATTAAGGGTAAATGGCATAGTGTTGCTTACTTCCTGTCATCTTTGGCTCTCCCAGGTTTAGGGTCTCTGCAAAATACATTTCCCTCCCGTCCAATTTCCTAGTGGATAAGATCGCACCAATCCAGGCTCAGGAGATTGGGTTCTGATGGACAGAATGGAGGCAGAAAACAGAGCTAGGATGAAGCTGACAGTATAGGCTTTTTTTTGCCTAATCCAGCACATCCAAACCCCTCTGCTTGGTTTTCAGGGTTCTTCATAAACCATCCTTACCTTACCAGTCCAGTCTTTTTTCCTCCAACACATAGCCCTGACTTCTATAAGGCTGCTCTACTCCCTGATGCCTGGACCGACCATGATTTTTCTCCCCTCTACCTTTGCCTGGTATAGCCTCCCTCCTCTTTTCCATTTAACTATAATATCACTTACTTTTCAAGGGCCTACTGATGGCCTATCTCCTCCATAATGTCTTTTATTTATTTATTTTTTAATTTCTCAACCTGATGTTAAACTTGCCTTTCTTGCTGACTCCAAGTGTCCATAGCACTTGTAGAGTAGAATCTTTTGTTGTTTAGTATTTTAAGTTGTGTCCAACTCTTCCTGACCCTTTTCTTGGCAAAGATACTGACATGATTTGCCATTTCCTTCTCCAGCTCATTTTACAGATGAAGAAACCAAGGTAAACAGGGTGAAATGACTTGTCCAGGGTCACACAGTTAATAAGTATCAGAGATAGGATTGATATTCATGAAAAGGAGTCTTTCTGACTCCCTGATGACTACATTTCCCATTTCCCAACATACACTGGGAACTCCTGAGGGATAGGGACTGTAAATACTATGGCTGATGATTCTTGGCTTCTCTCCCTCCCCTCAAGAGCTAGCCACATAGTAAGTGCTCAAAACACTTCTTAGTTGATGGAGTTATTAGGAACAAAGAAATTTGAAGCTAAAGTCTTTTGGATTAAAAAAAAAAAGCAGTGTCCCACCAAGGCTGCCACTTATGAAAGTGGTAGAAAGAAGGCCTGGTTTTAGCTTGAGTGTTAAAAATGAGAATGAACCCTGAGCATTGTAATTGAATTTCTTAGAAGCTCAAAAATTAAAGGACTTGGGATGTTTACTTTACAGCCATACTTTGTTGGTGGATAGGAATATTGGAAGCCTTCTTTTTAACAAACATCCCAGAATTTATACCTCCAAATATGTATTGTTCTTCAAAAATCAATCATCTTGGGAAGCCATGTAAATTGTTTAGAGACTTTGTGCTTTTGGATCTTTGGGGATAGTGACTGAATCACCCAAGGTTATGAGTTTGATTAGTTTACAGTCATACTTGATTTTCACCAAGAACATTATAATTTGTCTTGATCATCCCTTCTCACTCATCAGCTAATTACTTTCCTGGTCCTCAATCATTTTAAACTTTAAAGTTAGTTGTCTTCAGAAAAAGGCAAAGTGGTGCCAAGGCAAGAACAATGGCTAAAGTCAGTGAACAATAATCATAACAAATAGTTAGCATTTATATGATCTTTTAAGGTTTTGTAATCTTAATGGGATATAAGT
Organism: Gymnobelideus leadbeateri; assembly: GCA_011680675.1. Lineage (NCBI taxonomy): Eukaryota > Metazoa > Chordata > Mammalia > Diprotodontia > Petauridae > Gymnobelideus > Gymnobelideus leadbeateri. The sequence continues at coordinate 21,348 of WOXC01008795.1, read as the reverse complement.
TCTTCCCTGTCCATTAATAGGCCTCATGGGGTGGAGCCCCTTAATGAAAGTCTGCTTAGGAGAGGCTTGCTGGTAGGATTTCACACCTTTTGCTAATTTCTAATTAGGCACAAGTCATGAGGGTTGTGATGCCCTCTGGCACTAAAAAGGGTATATATATTCACTGAGGTTAGTATTTTGCTTTGGGGTTCACTCATTGGAAGAATGTTCCTGTGACTTGACCAGATGAAACTCTGGGCAGCCATTAAGGAGCTCCGTCTTCCCCTCCAGCTTTGAAAAACCCAGATGTTGGTGCTTTTCTCTCTGGTAACTATGTATGTATATCTTTGTTCAGACAGTTGGATCTGTGCTAATTTATCAGACAGTTAGAAACCCTGTCTGTTTGTCTTTATTTCTCGGCTTGTATTTCCTTTATTTTCTTTGTTTGCATTTTCTCTGAAGTCCTGGATACTGATTTTTTCCCTGAACTAATGAATGTAATTAAAAATATTGTTGACCCCTTGAACAGTTATCTTTCCTAGTAAAGCAGATCTAAGAATCTGTGCTGGCAGCCATCCTGGGCATACCAGTGTGATTGCTGCTACAGGTTTGCAAAGTGCTTTAGAAATAGTTTTGTCATTCAGTCATTTTAGTTATGTCCAACTCTTTGTGACCTCTTTTGGGTTTTTCTTGGCAGAGATCTTAGAGTGTTTCGACATTTCCCTCCCCAGTCTATTTTGCAGATGAGGAAACTAAGGCAAATAGGGTTCAGTGACTTGCCCAGGGTCACACAGCTAATAAATATCTGAGGCCAGATTTGAAATCAAATCTTCCTGACTCTAGACCCAATGCTTTATTTAATGTGCCACCTAACCTACCCTTAGAAATATTATCTCATTTTATCCTCTTAACAACCCTGCTGAGGTATGTGCTACTATTCTCTCCATTTGAAACATGAAGAAACTGAGGCAGATAGTGGTGAAGTGACTCATCCAGAATAACACAGATAGTGAATGTCTGATCTTTCTAATTGATTCCAAGTACAGGGCTTTAAGCACTGACACACCTAGTTGTTAGTTCAACAGATGTTTATTAAGCATTGACTATATATGGAGTACCAGGTGCTAATGAGATAGATGCATACAATGAACAAAAATTGGATGACCTGAGTGCCCTGCCAGGAGAATCCAGCTGTGAATTTCAAAGTTAACAGAGGAGTTAGTGTCTAAAGTCTAAATCCCTTCTAGAATTCAGATGTTCATTATTCAGTGACCTAAGACCAATTCAGGTCAGGATCTGCCCTCATGGGGAATATGAAAGGTGCATAGATAATTTTAATACTTTTCAGGACTCTCATAGACATATGGAGATACCCTCCACTGGTATAGACCATATCTTATCTGGGCCTTCTTACCCAGGGTAAATTTTGTTCACTTCTTTCTATCAGTCCTTCATAAACTATCTACCCAATGAGGTGGAGCCCTTTTCTTCTGGTCTTTTTAACATTTGGTGAAGACTCACCCAGTACTCAGGGCAGCCATGTTGCACAGGGGATAGAGCACCAGGCCTGGTGTCAGGATGACATGAGTTCAAATCCAGCCTCAGACACTTACTAGTTGTGTGACTCTGACCAAGTCACCTCACCCTGTTTGCCTCAGTTTCCTCATCTATAAAATAAACTGGAGAAGGAAATGGCAAACTACCTCAGTCTCTGCCAAGAAAACCCCACAAAAGGTCAGGAAGAATGGGACACAACTGAAAAATGACTGAACAACAACAACTACTACAGCATCTAGCACTTGGACTATAATCCTTTACTTCTTCCCCAAGATCATCTCCCCTCCTTTCCTGCTCACAAATTAGGGAATTGGACTTGATTTTGAAGCAACATGGTAGAGTGAAAAATAACAATGAGCTTGGAGATAGATGATATAGTTTAAGTACTGCTTCAGTCACTTATTATTTATGTGGCCTTGAGCAAGTCCAAGTTCTTCTGGGGCCTCGGGGGTCCCATCTATACAATGAGGTCATCTTTATATAGATAGAGACTATCTACATATGATCTCTAAGGCACCTCCCAGCTCTAAATCTACTCTTGTAATACTAAATCTTTTTCTATCTCTAAATCTGTGATTCTTTGTTCCTTTGTCTTTGATGGTACTTTTTGTGTGCAAACACATCACCACTGATAGCAAGTTACAGATCATTTATTGCCTCCTTTGATTGCTCTTTGGGGCATCTGTAATATGGATTCTTCTGAGATCATAGTGTTGCATGATTTTTATAACAGCTATCAAGCAACGAATCAGTAAGCATTTACTAAGGGCCTACTATGTGCCAGGCACTGTGGTAAGTGCTGGGGATAGAAAGAAAAGCAATAACCCACAAGGAGTATATATTCTAATGGGAAGGACAGTGCATATAAAACAGAACATACAAGACAAATGTACAGTACAGGTAAAGTAACCTTAGAGGGGATGCTACTAACAACTGAGGGCAGGAGCAAAATGGAACCAGGAAAGGATCCCTGGAAGAATAATCCTTAGGATAAGTCTTACAGGAATCCAGGGAATGTAAGAATTGGCAATGGGAAGAGAAGGCATTCCAGGTATGGGAAATGACTAATGCAAAGAGAGGCATGGAGACAGGACATGGGATTGTCATGTTCCACATAAACTAATAGGAGATTATAACTGGATCAGAGAATATACTATAATAGCATTTACATGGTGCTTTACAAAGTTCTTTCTACATATTATCTCATTTTATCCTCATATCACTTTGTACGTAGGTGTAATTGTTAACCTATTGTGTTTGAACATTAACAAAACGATTATTGGTCATTTTACAGATGAGAAAACTGAAGCAGACAGAGGTTAAATGACTTGCCCAGGGCCACATAGCTAATAAGCGTCTGAGATTGACTTTAAACTCATCTATCCAGCTCTAGGTATAGCGTTATTTTTAGCTGAGTAGGATATAACAAAATTGGAAATTTAGGAAGGGGCCAATGATGAAGAAGCTTTAAATGCCAAACAAAGGATTTATTTGCACTCTAGAAGCAATAAGGAATCCCTGAAGTTTATTGAGTAGAGGGATAACATGATCATACTTAGGCCTTAGGAAAGTCACCTTGACAGATATGTGAAGGATAGACTGAAGATGATAAAGATTTGAAATAGAGGGATCAATTAGGAGGCCAAAACACTAGTTCATGTGAGAGGTATGAGAGGTTGGATTGGGGTGGTGGCTGTGTGAGGGAGAGAAGGGGGCAGATATAAGAGATGTTGTCAAGGTAGGAACAGTAAGATTTGACAACTGATTGAATATGTAGGATGAGTGAGTATGAACAGTCAAAGATGACACAGAGGTTTTGAACATAGAATGGAAGGATGGTGGGGCTCTCAGTCATTGAAATCTCTATGCAGAATTTTAAATGAAATTCAGCCCCTTCTCTATTTTCTAATGAAGCCTAGGCCAAGATGATTGTCTATCCACCACGTTTTTACAAGATATCTATGTGCTGAAAGACTGACTCAATGGACCATTCATCCAACTGAATATGGGGAAAAAGAAAAAGGGAAAGAGAAAGGGATAAGCATTTATATATTGCCCATTATGTTTCAGACATTGTACTAAGCACTTAACAATATCTCATTTTAGGGAGGTTAGGTGGTGCAGTGAATAGAGCACTGGCTCAGGCATTAGGAGGACCTGAGTTCAAATCCAGCCTCAGACACTTAACACTTACTAGCCTTGTGACCTTGGGCCCAAAGGGCTATAAAATCATGCATATTTTTTGACCAAGCAGTACTACTTCTAGATCTGTATCCCAAAGAAATAAAAACAAAAAAGGAAAAGGACTTGTGTATATAAAAATATTCATAGCAGCTCTTTTAGTGGTGGCAAAGAATTGGAAACTGAGGGCATGCCCATCAACTGAACAAGTTGTATATATGATTGTGATGGAATATTATTGTGCTTTAAGAAATGATGAGCAGGACACTCTCAGAAAAACCTGGAAAGACTTACATGGACTGAAGCAAAGTGAAATGATCAGAACCAAGAAAACATTGTACATAGTAACAGCAATTGTATGATAATTTACTATGAATAATTTAGCTATTCTTAGCAATACAATGATCCAAGACAATTTCTGTAGAACTTATGATGAAAGGTGCTGTTCATCTCCAGAGAAAGAACTGGTACAGCCTGAAATGCAGATCAATAATACTTTGTCTTTACTTTATTTTTCTTGTTTTTTTTTTGTCTGTGTTTTCTTTCACAGAAGGAATTGCATGAAAATGTATTTTGCATGACTTCACATGTGTTACGTATGTCAAATTGCTTGCTTTCTCAATGAGGGGAGAGAGAGGAAGGAGGGAGAGAATTTGGAATTCAAGAATTAAAAAAAAAGAATGTTAAAATTGTCTTTACATACAATTTGGAAAAAGTAAAACATTAAAGAAGATATTAAAAACACTCATTTTATGCCTCTTTGATGTTAAACTCATTTAGCAATGTTATCTCTGTGGTTGCATCTATCAGGTAATTTTGCCTGATCTTAACATATGCGTGGGAGACATCTTTTTGGAAAATAGTCTTTAAGGCTAAATTTTGTTCTTCCAAGCCAAAAGGCTTTCTTTCTTTCCCCCCCCCTTTTTTTTAAAATTACCAAGCAATAAACACAGCAAGATCTTATATTCTTTGCCTCTCAGTCAATCCTATGACAACAAAGATGTGGACTGCTACAGGAAAATTGCAGATACCTGCCTTTTCTGTTTCTTTTCATGTTTTCATCAAGGATACCCTTGATAGGCATAACTATAATAAGAAATAATACCAAAGTGTGTAAGAGAGCTGTAAACATAGTGCTATGTGTGTCTTCTCAGGGACAGGAGCAAGGTTCTGGAAAGAATAGTCCTTTCCCCAGGAGTTTGGGGTCATTTCTGACCTTGGATGGGAAGAGGTGTTTTGTCTCACTGCCTACTCCCTTTCATGAAATATCCTTTCTGTGTATGCTTTCTTGTACTTTGCTAAAGTTCAGAACCATGGCTAGTGCAGCCCCATGCCCTATGTGTTATCCTCCCATAAATATTGAAGTGGATAGGTTCTCTTGGGGCCTTATCTGTTCCTACCCTGCTTCTGCACCTCACTCTTTTTTAAAATGCCCTCATTCTAACTTTTTTATTTTTAAAGCAATTGGGGTTAAGTAACTTGCTCAAGGTTACACGGCCAGTCATTATTTATGTGTGGGTGCTCATTTTCTGAGGCCTGAACCGATCCCAGGTTCTCCTGACTCCAGGGTTGGCACTCTTATTGCTCCACCTAGCCACCCCACCTCATTCTAACTCTTATCTGTATAGGCTGTCCACTCTGGTACTTCATGTAACATTGGCTCAGCATGAATGACATATACTCTCTCCCCTTACCTCCTTGTCTTCAAAACTGAGCCACCTTATGCCTATTCTCTCAGAATCTTACTAAGTAACCATGGCTGATCTGATTAATGGATGAAATGATTAATTAATCAGATTGACTTCAGTTACTTGATAAGTCTCTAAGAGAATAGACATAAGACAGCTCAGTTTTAAAGGCCAGGTGGTAGGGGGGGGAATATATTAATGGGTGAAGTGATTTATAATGAGATCAGTATACCATAATATAATGAAAAATGGGTCTGGAGTCAGAAGGGAATCTTTGGGAGGCCCAGATTCAAACTTGCCACTTGATACCTTGAATGATAATCTTGTTCATTTCACTTTCCTGTCTTGTGCCTCAGTTTCTCCATCTGAAAAAATGAAGTGGATGAACTCCAAAGTGCCTTCTAAAACACCCTATGATTTTTTTCTAAAATAATCATATGACTCTTTCTTAAAAAAATCCTATAATCATATGACATGTTACCTTTCTTAGAGAGTAAGCTCTTTTTAATAGGGATCTTCATTTTCTTCAGCCAAAAGAAGTGAGATTTTCAGGCCTGTGTAGCAGGGCCTAAATGGGGGAAGGGTTGCTTTAGACATGACCCTCTCAGTTGATGCTTCATAGGATTCTTCTATCTATGAGTAAAGTCAATAGGTAAGGTATTAATTGGTCTTAGGTAGTTGGTTAATGGGTATCAAAATTCTAGAAGAAAGAGAATTTAACAACCACTGCTCTTCTATCATTGAGCTCTCCAGACAAGTATTCACAACCATGTCCTCCAAACATGCAAAGATTCCCACCCATGTTCATTCCCATAGGCTTGCAAACAAACTAGCCCCCTTAGTGTAGGAAAAAATGGAGAAGAATGCTGTTGGGGGTTTTTTCAGGAAAAGTTATACTTTTTTGTTTTTAGTTTTCAGCATTCACTTCTTTTTTTTTAAATTAATTTATTAGTTTAGTTTCAGTTAACAAGTTTCAATTCCATAGTTCCTTGATTTTCAAATTTCCTTTACTTCCCTCCCCCCTCTCCACACAACAGCATATAGTCCAGTATATGATCTGCAAATGCATTCATATTGGACATTATTCCAATTACAAGGGCGTATTGTACTAGGTGGGATGAAAGATGGTAGGGAAGAAATAAAACCAAACAATGAAAAGAACAAGATCATTTAGTTTGCTTCCATCAGGATTCAGGTTCAGTTCTTTCTAGTTATATCTCTGGATGGCGCATTTCTCACTTTCTTGAGTCTTTCGGGATTAACTTCTATCACTGCATTGCTGAAAAGAGTCCAGTCTGTCATAGTTGGTCATCACAGATATGGTATGTCTGTGATTGTGTACAGATTTCTTCTGATTCTACTCTTCTCTCTCAGCATCAGTTTGTATAAGTCTCTCCAGGTAATTATGAAATCCGTCACCTCTTCATTTCTTATAGCACAATAATATTCCATTACATTCATATACCACAACTTGTTTAGCCATTCCCCAATTGGTGGGCATCCCTTCAGTTTCCAATTCTTTGCAACCACAAAAGGGGCTGCTAAAAATATTTTTGTACATATGGGTCTTCCTCCCACTTCTATGATCTCTTTGAGATATAACCCTAGAAGGGGTATGGCTGGGTCAAAGGGTATGAAATTATTTATAATCCTTTGGGCATAATTCCAGATTGCTCTCCAGAATGGTTGGATAAGTTCACAACTCCACCAGCAATGTATTAGTGTTCCAATTTGTCCACATCCTCTCCAGCATTTGTCACTTTCTTGTTTCAGCATTCACTTCTATAAGATTTTGAGTTCTAAATTTTCTCCCTCTCCTTCAACTCCCCTTTACCCAAGATGGTGTGCAATCTAATATAGGTTAAACATATATAATCATATTAAACATATTCACACATTAGTCATGCTATAAAGAAGAGTTAGACCAAAGGGAAAAAACACAAGAAAGAATAAACAAATCAAAAAAAGAGAGAAAATAGTATGCTTTGATCTGCATCAGATCCCACAGTTCTTTGGATGTGGGCAGCATTTTTGATCATAAGTCTTTTGGGATTATCTTAGATACTTGTATTGCTGAGAAGAGTTAAGTCTATCAAAGTTGGTCATTGCACGCTGTTTCTGTTACTGTGTACAATGTTCTCCTGCTTACTTCACTCAGCATCAGTTTTTATAAATCTTTCCAGGATTTTCTGAGAGTGTCCTGCTCATCACTTCATATGGAAAAATAGTATTCCACTACATTCATATACCACAACTTGTTCAACTGCTCCCTAATTGATGGGCATCCCCTCTATTTCCAATTCTAGCCACCACAAAAAGAGCTGCTATAAATATTTTTGTACAAATCAGTCTTTTCCTCATTTTAAGATCTCCTTGGGATATAGACCTGGATGTGGTGTTACTAGTTCAAAAGGTATGCATAGTTGTTTTATTTTTAATTTTTAAAAATTTTTTTTAGCCCTTTGGGCATAGTTTCAAATAGCTATCCAGAATGTGTGGATCAGTTCACAACTCCAGCAGCAATATACTAATGTTCCACTTTTCCCACATCATCTCTAATATTAATTATTTTCCTATTTTGTCATGTTAGCCAATCTGATAGGTATGATGTGGTACCTCCAAGATGTTTTTATTTGCATTCCTCTAGTCAGTGGTGATTTGGAGCTTTTTTTCATATGATTGTAGATAACTTTAATTTCTTCATCCGAAAATTGCCTGTTCATATCTTTTGACCATTTATTAATGGGGAATGACTTATAGTCTTATAAATTTCACTCACTTATCTATATATTTTAGAAATGAGACCTTTATCAGAGACACTGGCTATAAAAATTGTTTTCCAGCTTTTTGCTTCCCTTCTAATCTTGGTTGCATTAGCTTTGTTTGTGCAAAACATTTTAAATTTAATATCATCAGAATTATCCATTTTACATCTCATAATGTTCACTATCTCTTGTTTGGTCATAAATTCTTCCATTCTCCATAAATTTGAAAGGTAAACTATTTCTTGTTGTACTAATTTACTTATAGTCTCACCCTTTATGTTTAAATCATTTAACCATTTTGACCTTATCCCAGTAGATGGTGTAAAATGTTGGTCTATGCCTAGTTTCTGCCATCCTATTTTCCAGTTTTCCCAACAGTTTTTGCTAAATAATAAGTTCTTATCCCAGAAGCTGGAGTCTTTGTGTTTATCATACAATAGATTACTGTAGTCATTGACTACTGTGTCTTGTGTACTTAACCTATTCCTCGGATCCACCACTCTTTTTCTTAGTCAGTACCAAGTAGTTTTGATGATGGCTGCTTCATAATGCAGTTTTAGATCCGGTATGGCTAGACCACCTTCCCTTGCATTTCTTTTCATTATTTCCCTTGATATTCTGGAGCTTTTGTTCTTCCAGATGAATTTTGTAATTTTTTTCTAGTTCTATAAAATAATTTTTGGTAGTTTGATTGGTATGGCACTAAATAAGTAAATTAGTTTAAGTAGAATTGTCATTTTTATTATATTAGCTTGGCCTACCCATGAGCAACTGATGTTTTTCTGATTATTTAGATCTAACTTTATTTGTGTGAAAAGTGTTTTGTAATTGTGTTCATATAGTTCCTGGGTTTGTCCTTGCAAGTAGACTCCCAAATATTTTATGTTGCCTACAGTTACTTGAAATGGCATTTCTCTCTCTTTTGTTGCTAGGCTTTGTGAGTGATATATAGAAATGGTGATGGGGGGCGGAGCCAAGATGGCAGAGTAGAAACAGCTCATCCAAGCCACTCTGCCCCCAGATTCCCCCCAAACTATGTAAAAAGGGACTCTGAACAACTTCTGGAGCCCCAGCACCCACAGAACTACACAGAGAAGCTAACCTCCCGCTGAGGACAGCCCAGCAGCCCTGCAGGAAGGACCAGCGCAGTGGTCTGGGAGCCAGCAGCGCGCAACACGCAGAACGCAGGAAGCAGAGCCAAGCAGAGCCCAGGTCCACGTGAGCGGAGGTTTTAGCCCCAGGGTGGCAGGGCCAGCAGCTGGCTGGAGGAACCCCAGAACACCAACAGCCGTGGCGACTCCAGAATTATCAACATAGACATGCCTAGGACAAAGTAAGAGGTTAGTGTCCTATGGACTTTGGGACCTGTATTTGGGGGAATGCGTCGGCTCCCTCCCCTGGGGGCTAGAAGCCACTGAGGAGACACGCCATTTTGTAGTTTTCAGAGGCAGCTCCAGCTCCTGGCCTGCAATTAATTGTAGGGAGATCCAGCGATCAGTCTTGGGGGGATAATCGCTCTTGCTTTAACCTCCCTGGATCTGGATTGTGATCTAGGGTGGAAGTCGTGGGTGGGTTTACAGCTTGCCAGAAACGGAAGTTGCCCCCCACACGTTCGGGACGAAAATTACTCTATCTGGCCTTAAAGCCATAGTGTGGCAACAAGCCCAAAAGTCAAGCAATTAAGTGGCAACATGCCAAGGCAAAGGAAACAGAAAAATGCAACCCTAGACTCCTATTTTGGGGGCATAGAGCGGGAAAGGACTGTGAGGTCAGAAGTCCTGCTCCAAAAGCCCCAGGGGAAAACATGAGCGGGTTGCAGGCCATAGAGGACCTTAAGAAGGACTTTAAAAATCAAATAAGAAGTGGAGGAAAAATTGGAAAGAGAAATGAGAAGGATGCAGGAAAAGTATGAAATGAGGGTCAACAGCCTGACTGAGGAAAACAACACCTTAAAAAATAGACTAACTCAAATGGCAAAGGAGGCCCAAAAGGGCAATGAGGAGAAGAATGCCTTAAAAAGTCAAATTTGCCAGATGGAAAAAGAATCTCAAAAGTTCACTGAGGAGATTCATTCCTTCAGAGTTAGACTGGAGCAATGGAAGCTAATGACTTTATGAGAAATCAAGAGGCTGTTAAGCAGATCCAAACAAATGAAAGATTAGAAGGCAATGTGAAATATCTCATGGGAAAAACCACTGACCTGGAAAATTGATCCAGGAGAGACAATTTAAAAATTATTGGACTACCTGAAAGCCATGATCAAAGAAAGAACCTAGAAATCACCCTTCAAGAAATTCTCAAGGAAAACTGCCCTGATGTTTTAGATCCAGAGGGCAAAATAGAGGTTGAAAGAATCCACAGATCACCTCCTGAAAAAGATCCCAAAAAGAAAACTCCCAGGAATACTATAGCCAGGTTCCAGAATCCCCAGATCAAGGAGAAAATACTACAAGCAGCCAGGAAGAAACAATTTCAATATTGTGGAAACACAATCAGAATAGCCCAGGACCTGGCAGCTTCTACACTGAGGGATCGAAGGGCATGGAATATGATATTCCAGAGGGCAAAAGAGCTGGGAATGAACCCAAGGGTCACCTACCCAGCAAAACTGAGTATTTTGTTTCAGGGGAAAATATGGTCATTCAGTGGAATAGAGGACTTTCAAGCATTCTTGAGGAAAAAACCAGAATTGAATAGAAAATTTGACATCCAGACACAAGAAGGAAGAGATGCCTGAGAAGGTAATCAGGGAAAAGAAATCAAAAGGAACTTATCAAAGTTGAACTATTTACATTCCTATATGGAAAAGCAATAACTGTGACTGATGATATCTTTCTCACTATGAAAATAATGGAAGAAGGGGGTGTGGTCATATGAATACATATGTGAATGTGTGTGTATATGGTTACAGTTATATATGGATAGAGGGCATAGGTTGAATTTGTTGGGAAGGGAGAATACTCAAGGGATGAAATTATGAGGTGAGAGAGGAAAGTGGCAAGAGGAGATGGGGAGAGACAGGGTAGGGTAAACTATCTCATGTAGAAGAAGCAAGGGGAAGTGGTTGCAAGGGAGGGGGAGAATAGGAAGGGAAAAAAAAGGCAAATCCACATTCTCATTGAATTTGGTTCAGGGAGAGAATGACATACATACTAAATGGGATATCTCAACCTGCAGCAGAATAGGGGGAAGGGGGATGAGAGGGTGATGGGAGGGCATCCTTGGGGGGAGGGGAGGTTGGAAGTACCCACTATAGAAGAGGGATAGGATCATGTGGGGAATGGACCAGGTGGGGGGTGGGATGAGTGGGAGGGAATTATAAGCAGCCTTGTACAATATATCTGCTATGATAATGTTTTGCATAGCTAGACATGTACAACATATACTGAATTACTTATCTTTCCAGAGGGAATGGGTGACAAGGGAGGAAGGAAATGGATCTGAAATTCGAGGTCTTAACATTAAATGTTTCAAATATATATAAATACTATTATTAATACTCTTTTGCTTGTAATTGGGAGATAAGATGTGCAGGCATTGGGATACAAAGATTCACCTTCCTCTAATGGAAAAGTCGAAGGGGGTATGGGAGAAGGTATGGGAGAGAGCAGATTGGAGGAAGCGATATCTTGTGGGACTGCTATTCTGGGAGGTTGGGTAGGGGAATAACGGGGGGGCGGGGAAATGATTGTAACTCAAAATCTGGCGGAAATGAATGATGTAAAACAGAAGTTAATAAAGCATTTGTTTAAAAAGAAAAAAAAGAAATGGTGATGATTTATGTGGTTATGTTTTATAGGCTGCAACTTTGCTAAAGTTGTTCATTATTTCAAAGAGTTTTTTAGTTGATTATTTAGGTTTTTCTAAGTATGCCATCATATCATCTGAAAAGAGTGAAAACCTTGTTTCTTCATTGTCTATTCTAATTCCTTTGATTTCTTTTTCTTTTCTTATTGCTAAAGCTAGTAATGTTTTTAGTACAATACTGGAGAACAGTGGCAAAAATGGACATCCTTCACCCCTGATCTTATAGGAAATTCTTCTAGCTTATGCCAATTACATATAATACTTGCTGATGGTTTTAGATAGGTGGTACTTATCATTTTAATGAAAACTCCATTTATTCCTATGCTATCTAGTATTTTTAAATAGGAATGGGTGTTGCATTTTGTCAAAAGTTTTTTTTTTTCTGCATCTATTGAGATAAGTATGATTTATATCAATTTTGTTATTGATATGGTCAATTATGATGATAGTTTTCCTAATATTGAACCAGCCCTGCATTCCTTGTATAAATCTTACCTGATCAAAATGTATTATTCTTGTGATAATTTGCTATAATCTTTTTGCTAATATTTTATTTAAAAATTTTGCATCTATATTCATTAGAGAAATTGGTCTATAATTTTCTTTCTCTGTTTTGGTTCTTCCCAGTTTAAGAATCAGTACTCTATTTGTATCATAAAAATAATTTGGTAGGACTTCTTCTTTACCAGTTTTCTTGAATAGTCTATATAGTATTGAAATTAATTGTTCTTTAAATGTTTGGTAGAATTTACTTGTGAATCCATCCAGCCCTGGAGATTTTTTCTTAAGAAGTTCATTGATGGCTAGTTTAATTTTTTTTTTTTCTGAAAAGGGGTTATTTAATTATTTTATTTTCTCTTCTGGGCAATTTATATTTTTGTAAGCATTTATCCATTTCACTAAGATCGTTAGATTTTTTGGCATACAATTGGGCACAATAGGTCCTAATTATTGTTTTAATTTCCTCTTCATTGGTGGAGAACTTTGGCATGGTGGAAAAAAAATCTGGACTTGGAACCAGGGGACTTGAGTGCAGAACATGATTTGCCCACGAACTATCTGTATGGTCTTGGGCATATCTCTGAGCCTCAAGGGTGTTATCTCATAAAGTGAGAGGGTTGGACTAAATGACCTTGAAGATCCATTCCAGTCCTAATAGTTTATGGTTCTGTGATTAACTCTGTCAAAATGGTCAGGGGCTATTAACCCCCAGAATTTAGTGGGGGGTGGTCAAATCAGAATTGTGTAGCATGCAGCAAAACTTACAAATCATGGATAGGTACAAAGGCCATTCCTAGGGGGAGTGTGTTCCTGAGGAAAAATTATCCTATATAGTTTCTCCTCTCCCCAGACAGGTTTGTATTGGTGAATTTGGGTTCAAATGAATGAATATCAATGAAATCTGTGACAAGAAAAAGTAATGACAGAGAACTAAGCTGCAGCTTGAGGGTTTTGTGTGGAAAGGCAGGGCAGGGTATTGTTGCTCATAGTTCATTCAAGTCTGGTCCTGCTCTCATTGCTTTGATAAATGTGGGGAGTTTGTGTGCAGTGGGATTTGTAGTTTTAAGCACCATTTGACAGTCTCATCTCTTTCTTATGCTTGGTGTCTTCTTGAATTACTGTACAACATTTTTTTTGTAGTACTGTAACTGTCTCCTCCTCTCCTAAAAAATTCACTCCCCCCCCAAAAAAAAGCCCAGGTTTGAGACACACACCCATTTTTCCCATTATACCTGAAGAGTGTTTGAGTATGTTTGAGAATGGACTGAGACAGATATGGAACAACAATTGATCTGAGAATTTTACATGTGAAGAACATAAGACCTGGAAAGGGTCTAAGTCTCAAGGAGGTAGGATGACATAGTGGAAGGGACACTGAATTTGTTGCCTACGTGTGTGCTTTGGTACCTTTGTGCTTCAGGCTTGAGTCTACTCCCCCCATGGACCTTTGGTTGCTTTAGGAAGGTAGTATACCAGCGTTAGTGGGGGATGTTTTGTACCCACCACTTTAATCTTGAACCCACTCTCTCCAGTGTGGGAGGATGTTTCAGTGCTTCTAGACCTGCTATGCTTTCTCAGTAAATATCTCTTTGTAAAAGCTAATTTTTATCAACTAATTAATCAATATTAGATTGATTAATGAATATCAGATTGATTGATTCAGCACATTGGATGAAAGTCCATGAGAAATAGCATTAGAAGACATAATTCCTCAGGGTCACCCCTTGAGTCCTAGAGGAAGTAATAATTAGCCATCTTCTGGGGACCCAATTTGCCTATGGGAATGGGAAGTGGGAGAATGACCCTGAGAGGATGATATATATGTAACACAGACCACCTCTTCCCCAGCTTCCTAAAGACCAGGTAGGTTAAATTTCACTCTTTCCTCTGAGTGTTTTCTGCAAATGGCTCTAATCCTCACTGATAGTGTTAAATGTAGGGGGTGGTTCCTTACACCCCCGTTCCCTTTAACTACTAACAGTCAGATTAGCTTTTATAAATGTTTACTTCAGAAGGTGTAATCACAAGTATATAAACTTATTCCCCCAACAAGTGATAGATATAATCCCTTGTTTCCCTTATAACTCAGTCCCTGGGGAAGGAAAGGGGATTTGATTCATAGCTTAGTTTTGTTCCTATAAAGCACAGTTCATGTTCCAAGTCCAAAGCCCACCTCGGGCTCAAGTCCCAGGCATGCTGGATTCTCAGGGATTCTGTGCCAGGCTGGCTAACTGTACCATGACACCTGTAATCCTCCTTCCAAGGTCACCACGGCTCAAAACCCCAGGTCCACGAGGATCACCTCCATCACCTGAAACCGAAGAGGATAAACACAGAACAGAAACAAACATCTCCAGGCCTCTTTCTCAGAGGTGATGTAAAAAAAGAGAGGGGCGGGGCGGCTAGGTGGCACAGTGAATAGAGCGCCGGCCCTGGAATCAGAAGGACCTGAGTTCGGAGCCGGCCTCCGACACTTAATCCGCACAAACAAAAACCTAGCCGTGTAACCCTGGGCAAGTTACTTAACCCCAATTGCCCTAAAGGGGCGGCTAGGTGGCGCAGTGAGTAAGAGTGCCGGCCTCGGAGTTTGGATGACCCGAGATCAGATCCGGCCTCAGAAAATGAGCACCCACGCATAAATCAAATGACTAGCCGTGTAACCTTGAGCAAGTTACCTAACCCCAATTGCTTAAAAAAAAAAAAAAGAGAGAGGGCACAGGGAACAGGGGAAAAGCAAGTCCTTCACTTCACACTGGTTCAATTCATACTGGGCACAGCAGATAGGAGCCACTAAAAAAAGCACAGCTTTGAAGAGGAAAAGAGTGGTCAGATGAATCTTGTGAGTTTTAAAGATGTAAACAGTTATTCAAAGCAGAATACTCCCAACCACACAGTAGGGGACAGAACAGGCTCCATGTTAGGCAGACTGGGCATGCTCAAAAGGCCCTTCAGAGGCACCTCCGTATTAGAATTGGGTATGCCCAGAGAAGCCCTGTTTACCCATAACTAAAGCTCACATTACTACTATGCAAGCTCTATCATTCCTATTTTTTAGATATGAACATTGAGGCTTGGAGAAGTATATTAATCAAAGTTACTAGGAAGTAGTAGAACTGGGATTTGAGCCTAAATCCAATGATCATTTAGTCTAGTGATCATGCACTATGGTTATTGAATGCGCAAGTGGGTAGCCTATCAGGAAGGCCATTGACAAGCTGTTGCATACCTGGAAGAGGACCATTAGGATGACTAGGGTACTCAAAAAAATGTCATACAAATGGGTATCTTCCTACCTTTCTAGCCTTTCTTAAATTTTCACTCCTTTCCACGTATTCTACAATTCAGTAACTCTAATTTTCTTACTACTCCTTGGCCACAATGACCCATATTCCAACTCCATTGCTTTTTTTTAAACAAATGCTTTATTAACTTCTGTTTTACATCATTCATTTCCGCCAGATTTTGAGTTACAATTATTTCCCCCCCCTGTTTTTCCCTTACCCACCCTCCCAGAATAGCAGTCCCACAAGATATTGCTTCCTCCAATCTGCTCTCTCCCATATCTTCTCCCATACCCCCTTCAACTTCCATTGGAGGAAGGTGAATCTTTGTGTCCCAATGCCTGCACACCTTATCTCCCAATTACAAGAAAAAGAGTATTAATAATAGTATTTATATATATTTGAAACATTTAATCTTAAGACCTCGAATTTCAGATCCATTTCCTTCCTCCCTTGTCACCCATTCCCTCTGGAAAGATAAGTAATTCAGTATATGTTGTATATGTCTAGTTATGCAAAACATTACCATAATAGATATATTGTACAAGGCTGCTTATAATTCCCTCCCACTCATCCCACCCCCCACCTGGTCCATTCCCTACATGATCCTGTCCCTCTTCTGTAGTGGGTACTTCCAACCTCCCCTCACCCCAAGGATGCCCTCCCATCCATCATCCCTCCTCTCATCCCCCTTCCCCCTATTCTGCTGCAGGTTGAGATGTCCCATTTAGTATGTATGTCATTCTCTCCCTGAACCAAATTCAATGAGAATGTGGTTTTGCCTTTTTGCCTTCCTATTCTTCCCCTCCCATGCAGCCACTTCCCCTTGCTTCTTCTACATGAGATAGTTTACCCTACCCTGTCTTTCCCCATCTCCTCTTGCCACTTTCCTCTCTCATCTCATACTTTCACCCCTTAAGTATCCTCCCTTCCCAACAAATTCAACCTATGCCCTCTATCCATGTATAACTGTAAACATATATACACACATTCACACATGTATTCATATGACCATACACCCTTCTTCCATTATTTTCATACTGAGAAAGATTTAATCAGTCACAGTTATTGTTTTTCAATATAGGAATGTAAATAATTCAACTTTGATAGGTTCCTTTTGATTTCTTTTCCCTGATTACCTTCTCAGGCATCTTTTGCTTCTTGTGTCTGGATGTCAAATTTTCTATTCAACTCTGGTTTTTTCCTCAAGAATGCTTGAAAGTCCTCTATTCCACTGAATGACCATGTTTTCCCCTGAAACAAAATACTCAGTTTTGCTGGGTAGGTGACCCTTGGGGTTCAGTCCCAGTTCTTTTGCCCTCTGGAATATCGTATTCCATGCCCTTCGATCCCTCAGTGTAGAAGCTGCCAGGTCCTGGGCTATTCTGATTGTGTTTCCACAATATTGAAATTGTTTCTTCCTGGCTGCTTGTAGTATTTTCTCCTTGATCTGGGGATTCTGGAACATGGCTATAATATCCCTGGGAATTTTCTTTTTGGCATCTTTTTTAGGAGGTGATGGGTGGATTCTTTCAACCTCTATTTTGCCCTCTAGACCTAAAATATCAGGGCAATTTTCCTTGAGAATTTCTTGAAGGGTGATTTCTAGGTTCTTTCTTTGATCATGGCTTTCAGGTAGTCCAATAATTATTAAATTGTCTCTCCTGGATCTATTTTCCAGGTCAGTGGTTTTTCCCATGAGATATTTCACATTTCCTTCTAATCTTTCATTTGTTTGGATCTGCTTAACAGCATCTTGATTTCTCATAAAGTCATTAGCTTCCATTTTGCTCCAGTCTAACTCTGAAGGAATGAATCTCCTCAGTGAACTTTTGAGATTCTTTTTCCATCTGGCAAATTCGACTTTTTAAGGCATTCTTCTCCTCAATGCCCTTTTGGGCCTCCTTTGCCATTTGAGCTAGTCTATTTTTTTAGGTGTTGTTTTCCTCAGTCAGGCTGTTGACCCTCATTTCATACTTTTCCTGCATCCTTCTCATTTCTCTTTCTAATTTTTCCTCCACTTCTCTTATTTGACTTTTAAAGTCCTTCTTAAGGTCCTCTATGGCCTGCAACCCGCTCATGTTTTCCCCTGGGGCTTTTGGAGCAGGACTTCTGACCTCACAGCCCTCCTCTCACTCTATGCTTTGATCCTCTTTGCCCCCAAAGTAGGAGTCTAAGGTTGCATTTTTCTGTTTAATTTGTTTCCTTTGTCTTGGCATGTTGCCACTTAATTACTTGACTTTTGGGCTTGTTGCCACAGTATGGCTCTGGCACCAGATGGGAATTTTCGTCCCGAATATGTGGGGGAGGCCAACTTCCATTTCTGGCAAGCTGGAAACCCACCCACGACCTCCACCCAGATGACAATCCAGATCCAGGGAGGTTAAAACAAGAGCGATTAACCCCCAAGACTGATCGCTGGATCTCCCTAGAGTTCGTAGGCCAGGAGCTGGAGTTGCCTCTGAAAACTTCAAAATGGCGTGTCTCCTCAGCAGCTTCTAGCCCCCAGGGGAGGAAGCCGACACGTTCCCCAAATACTGGTCCCAAAGTACATAGGGCACTAACCTCTCACTTTGTCCTAGGCATGTCTATGTTGATAATTTTGGAATCGCCATAGCTGCTGGTGTTCTGGGGTCCCTCCAGCTGGCTGCTGGCCCTGCCACCCTGTGGCTAAAACCGTGACTCAGGTGGACCTGTGCTCGGCTCCCTGTGCACTATGCACTCACTGCGCTGCTGGCGCTGCACTGGTCCTTCCTGCAGGGCTGCTGGGCTGTCCTCAGTGGAGGATAGCTTCTCTGTGTCGTTCTGTGGGTGCTGGGGCTCCAGAAGTTGTTTGGAGGTAATCTGGGGGGAGAGTGGCTTGGACACCAACTCCATGGCTTTTTAATAGTTATCTCCCATGCTTAGAATATGTTCCCTCCTCACCCCTACCTCCAGGGATCGGCAGGGTAGGGAAGAAGGAGAAAAGTTGAACAAAAGGTCAAGAGTCAGGGACTGACAAGGTAGGTGTGGATATACCCCACTTACCATCTTTTATTGGTTCCACAAAAACACTTTCTTGGGCAAAATGACGTTTATTTTAGTACACTGCAGCAATTTAGTTGTCTAAAAGGAGTTCTCACAGAAGATTCAGGCAGGCAAGTACCTTCTTTAATCAGTAGGCCTTTCCTAACTCTCTAACTTAACTCATTCCAAGGAAAGCTTAAGGAGAAACCTGGGACCAAGGACATAGGATTGGGGAGCAGAGAAGGATATAAAGAGGGCAGTAGCTAACACTGTGCAAACAGGATAGCCACTAACTCCAGGAAGATCAGAGCTGGAGAAGGCCAAGGCCATTGGTTTAGAGGGATAAGGATGACTTTTTGCTTAGATGTCTTAGTTGCTTCCCATCTCTGCTATCAAAGGCTGGGAAGTCCTCAGTATTTCCAGGGCTCCAAACTGTACAAGCATTGGATATGTAATGTCTAGCATGCATTTTCCCATAAAACCTTAGGAAAAACAGATGCCAGGCCAGAGAAAAGGAAGCATATTTAGAGCTGAAGCCTTGTACCACAAGAATAGTTAGGCACAGAAAAGACAGGAAGTTTTTGGACTAGATCATACTATTATAGTTAGCCTCAGATGAATAGAGTTAAAAATGAGCAATCTATAGAATGACATTATGCTGGGGTGTGGATAAAATGAATTAATGGTATTATTATGAAAGAACTTTGGTCAGGACAATGCTATATGGGGTGTACCTGCACAGGACATATTTACTAACCATTCTACTTTGAAACAAATGGGTTTCTTTGGAGAGTGGTGGTGGTGTAACCAGAGGGAAGAGAAGCAAGCATTAATTCCACACTTGTAGTGTTTCAGAAATGCTCATCCATCTTTGGGTCCACTTTCACCCAACTCTCACCTGGTAGCTCCAAGAAACTGTAGCGTGTGAAGCGACCACACTTGAGTAAACTGTCTCAGCAGATGGGCTAGCTCGAGTTGAGGGTTACTTAAGAGTCCTCAAACCCATCGATGAGGTAGGGAGATGTCTACCCCAAGCATATGAAGACTACTCTCAGTGGAAGGGGTGGAATGAGAACAATTTGTTCCAAAGTCCATGAAGGTGGCTGAAACAGATGCTGTGGAGTGCTTAGAACTCAGTCAGACATTGGAGATGCCAAGGTCATCCATCCACTGCATCTCAGGCCATCGCCAGTCATCCTCACTTTTTTCCCTCCCATTGGACTTTGATGACTCTGGAAGAAAGAATGAGGCTGACAACTTGTGCGACTCTGCCTCACTTAAATCTAATTCATGAAGAAGGCAAGGCATTGCTTGTGATGTTATTAGGCCTCTTTGAAAATGAAGGACAGGGGGGCGGAGCCTATATGGTGGAGTAGTAACAGCATTTCTGTGGCACTCCTGCTCCCACCACTTCCAAATTTATGTAAAAGGGGACTCTGAACAACCTCTGGAGCTACAGAACCCACAAAATGAGAGAAGCTAAGCTCCCACTGAGGACAGCCCAGCAGTATGGCAGGGAGCAGCCTGCATAGTGCTCTGGGAGTTGAGCCCAGGCCCTCCTGAGTTAGAGGTTTTAGCCCTAGGGAGGGCCTGACCAGCAGCCAGCTGGAGGGACTTCAGAACACCAGCAGCTGTGGCTGTTTCTGGTAGTATCAACACATAGATGCCTAGGACAAAGTGAGAGGTCAATGCCCTATGGACTTTGGGACTGGCTGGGAGAGAGCATCAGCCTCTTTTTCTGCGGGGGGTGGGGGGGGGAAGCCTCTGAGTAGCCGCTGCAGCAGCAGTCAATCAGCAGCTTCAGTTCCTGACCTGTGGACTGTAGAAGGATCCGGTGATCAGTCTGAGGGGTAATCGCTCTTGCTTTAACCTTCTTGGATATGGATTGTGGTCTGGGGTGGAGGTCTTGTGGTATGTGATCAGTTTGGCAGAATGTGTGGAGGCTTCAGAGAGGGCATCCAACTAATCCCTCCAGCAGCTGAGAAAACCCCAGTGTTTGGGATGGAAGCTCCCCTGTCTGGTGGAGTAGAGTTCTACTGTGGCAACAAGCCCAAAAGTCAAGTAATTGAGTGGCAACCTGTCTAGGCAAAGGAAACAAAATAAACAGAAAAATTCAACATTAGACTCCTATTTGGGGGGCAAAGAGGATCGAAGCATGGAGCAGGAGGAGGACTGGGGGGTCAGAACTTCTGCACCAAAAGCCCCAAATGAAAATACAAGCTGGTTATAGGCCATAGAGGACCTTAAGGGGCAGATAAGAGAAGTGGAGGAAAAATTGGGATGAGAAATGAGAGAGATGCAAGAAAAGTGTGAAATGAGAAAATGAAGGACAAACAACGTTGTGCCAGGCACTGTGCTTTACAAATGTTACATCATTTGATCCTCACAATAACCTTGGGAAGTAGGTGCTATTATTACCCTCATTTTACAGATAAGGAAACTGAGGCACACAGAGACTTATCTAGGGTCACATAGCTAGTAATCTGTTGAGGCCAGATATGAACTTAGGTCTTCTTGACTGTAGACCCAGTGCTCTATCCAATGCCTCATATCACTGCCTAGATATATAATGGTTAGGGCAAT